>JAMJFZ010002301.1:0-157500 GCA_026225945.1 Cricetomys ansorgei
AAACGACGTCCTCTCTCTCAGCAGGAAGCAGTCTAAGAGATTACAACGTCCCATTTCCACAGGCTGGAACTTTTAGTCAAAAGAAAACTCCCTAAGACTGGAGACATGGCGTGTATAGTGCCTATTGGCACACCTAAACATTACCTGTTGAGGTCAGATAGACTCAGGTTCATTAAGCTGACAATATGATAAAAACAACCCACTTAAAGCAAAAAAGAAACCTTTAACAGTTTCTCACTGTGTCACTCCTATTAGGGGTGGGGCAACAGGAGTTGCCACAGGAACCGCCTCCCTGTTTCTACAGGACAACAGCACCAGAATCTGCGAGCTGCCATTGATATAGACATAGAAAGAATAAAAGAATTTCTATTTCCCACTTACAAGAGCATTAACCTCATTCTCAGAGGTTGTGCTACAGAGCAGGAGAGGTTTAAATTTACTTTTTTCTTCAACAAGAAAGACTTTATACCACTTTAGGTAAAGAATGTTTTTTTTATATAGATCACTCTGGAGTAGTCAAAGACTCTATGGCAAAAATCAGAGAAAGACTCCCCAAAAGAAAGCGAGAACAAGAGCAAAATCAGAGCTGGTTTGAGTCCTGGTTCAATTCATCCCCATGGATGACAGCTTTAATATCTACACTACTGGCACCCTTGGTAATGTTATTGTTGGCTCTAACCTTTGGGCCCTGCATTTTAAGCAAACTAATAGCTTTTGTTAGAGAAAGAATCAGTGGGTACAGATTATGGTTCTCAGACAACAGTACCAGTTTTTAAAAATTCTCCAGGGAGTGACTATGAACTAACCAATGCTAGTGATCAGGAGCTAGAAACAGCTGTTCCATGACTGGAACAGTCCCCAAGTAAAAGGGGGGGATGAAAGGACAAGACCAAAGCAGCCAAACTTTAGTCAGGCTTCTAAGAGCACCAAAATTGTGTAGGGCCCAAGTCAGGGCAATGTGACCCAGAACAGTTCCCAAAACTGAAGAAAGACAAACAATTTCTGTAAGAAAAACAATTTCTAAGGCAAACAAGACATAGACCTCTGACTAATGGCCTGGGCTAAGGATCTCTCCCCCCCCATTGACTAAGACCCTAAGTTTATATTTTCTAGTGCCCACGACCTTGCTATATGCCAGCACCAATCAGCTTAAAGTTAATACTCACATCACTATAGACTCACGTCTGATAATCTGTTGCTATGCTCTGCCTTTGAAAAACATATATAAACCATACTAGAATGTGCTAATTGTCACTCCCACCTGCCTCGCTTGAGGAATCTGTTGTGAATGGACCCCAATGCGTTGGAAATAAACCTCCTGCTTTTGCATCTATTTCGAGTCCTGGTGATTTCTCGGGGGTCTCCTTCCATCTGTCTGCCCCTAACATTTTTATATCTTATTTTTATAACCTGGCTTTGGTTACTTTTACTTGAAAACTTTATGATACTGTACTCTGTAAACAAATGTTAAGTGACTGAAATACAGATTCTGTGTTGTGTACATCATGGCCCACTTTAAAGTACTAAAACAACATGTTTTTTGAGTGCCAAAACAGGCTTGAGTCTGAGGTGATTCTCATTGGCTGTTTAACCCCAATGGCCTCTCATGACCTCTTACAGTGCCAAACCTCAGCTGCTCTCCAAAGACCCCTTCCATGCCTTAAAAACCAGCACCAGCTGGGTGACTCTTACAGTGCCAAGTTCGGCTACCAGCATGAGATACAACCTCAGGCAGTTCTGGAAGACAGCTTCTGTGTGCTGACCGTGAGGAAATACCCTCCAGATTTTAAGATAGAGTCTGGTTTGCTGGAAAAAACAACTAGTCTTATTCTGCAGGAAGGTTCCCTCGTGGGTAGAATTCTCATTACCATCACCAGTGCCTAGACCATTTGTCTTTCTCTTAGTCAGGTTTTCTGAAAAATCAATAAACAAAAAAAAAAAAAAACCAAACAAACAAAAAACCAAAAAACAAAACTGGCCATTTTTAAGTGGCTTTTTGGTTGTAAGCCACAGGGGTTCCTGGGTCAGTAGGAAGAATCTCCAGTTGAAAACATTCTGGCAGTTTGGCATTCTTTTTCACCACCGCTGATGAGGAAACATTCCCCCTTCTTCATAGCTCTCAAAAACGCATCATCTTGAGCTTCACACACATACAGTGCAGCTATCAGAAAACAGTTCATGAGCAGCATGCTACCAACCAGCAGCAGGAGCAGGCATCAGCTCAATAATGATGAGAAGCAGTAAGAACCTTGCTTTCCCTGCCCAGATGAATCCTTTATCTCTAAGGGCCTCCATTCTGTGGCTCTCGCCTCGGAGCTTTTTTCCTTATTAATTTATCAATTTCACAGCCTTTTCTCTTCATAGAGGCTTTTGTCCTTTCTCTCCTCTTCCTTCATATTTATTTTTATAGTATAATCTCTGTCCTCTAGGAGCTGCCCTGAGCAGTCCTTTACTGGACTCTGAGGTCTGCAGTTTCTTTCTCCTCTCTCCTTATTTCCACGACGTTGGATTAGCTGGCATGATATCGTGCCTCATGTTGGTACACCATTTGTAGTTGTACTTGCTGTGGGGTCTCACCAAGAAAACAGATGTGTGGACCCGGGGGCTGAAAAGCAGTGGAGTTAAGGCCAAGTGCCCCTACTCCCTGAAAAAGGTGACTGGGATGAGACGTGTGGCAGACTCCTGCTCTCCCAGCCAGGGAAGGTCCTAGCCAGAATATTAGTTATAACTTGCTTGCTTCACATGAAGCTAAAGGAACATGTTTATCTGCATTGGGGCGGGTCTCTTGCTTAGGAACGGCCGCCCCATGCTAATTAAGGCTCCCCCACCCTTCTGCGGAAAAGAGGGTATTCATTGGGGTGAGCCCCTTGAATAAACGAGTTCGCATCCATCAGATGCCGTCTCCTTCTCGTGTCTCGTTCTCAGCAAGGGGGTCAGGTGGCGCCACGTGGTCGGAGAACCCACTCCCTCGCAGGCTGCCCGGTGCTTTCCCACAGCTTTCAGCTTGAGCCTCTCGCCCCCTGGCCAGGACTGGGAACCAAGCAGCTTCCCAGCCAGCTCTGGGCTGGGATAGGGCTGTGGCGGAAAGTGCCGGGGAAGACCGAAATAAAAACAACAAACACAGAGGCATTTCATAGGTGGAAGCCCTGCCAGACCTCAGCAGAGGGAACCACCATCATGGCAAGCACCATCCTCAACAGTGGAACCCCAAGGGTCTCAGCTCTTCTTTCAGACTTCCTCAGGTATTCTACTGATACCATGTGCAGACCATGAGCAATCAACGTCCCCCACATACATCCAGCACCTACAGACAATACAGAACACCCTAGGCAGCCCCTCACCCAACAGTGCATAACACAATTATTTTATATATAACTAAAGTAAACTTCTGCAACACCCCCCTCCTTCCACTCCTCCCAGCTCCCCGTCCCCAACTTCCCTTTTTCTTTCGAAGAGAATCAGAGGCGCTTGTAGCCTGTTATCTACAGTTGTTAAACTCAACATCTACAGATGTGCGCTCAGGGGATTAGGAGAACCACAGTTTGTCTAAATTATACAGTGTTTGGTATATGATGAGTTGGCACTCACACCTTACTCAAGTAAGCCTAAAGTACAATCACATTAATCTTAGTGAACCCTATTTTTACAACATGGGGTTTTGTACAAAGACATTTCTCCTTTTGAATTTATAAGAGCACAGAAATGGAACCAGGTGGTGGCACACACCTTTAACCCCCAGCAATGGGAGGCAGAGGCAGGCAGATCTTTGTGAGTTCAAGGCCAGATTGGTCTACAGAGTGAGTTCCAGGACAGTTATACTGAGAAACCCTGTCTTGAAAAACCAAAACCAAAATTCAAAACAGGTTACAAGGCATCTCTTGTCTCTTCCATTCCCTGTTCTTATGATTACTGTTTTTTGTTTGTTTGTTTTTTGTTTTTTTATGCCTTTCATATCTACTCCTTTTAGTTCTTTTCTGAGGGGGAAGCAAAGTTGGGGGGAGGGGGAGGAAGAGTAGGTAACTTGGAGGAGTGGAGGGAGGAAAGACCAGGATTGGGATGTATTATAACTGATAAGAAAACATCATCTAAAAAAATATTTGCTTGCATGTATATATACGCAGCACCTGTGCTTGAAGACATCAGAAGCCTCAGCTCCTGGACCTGGAGTTACAGACTGACATGAGTGGCCATAGGGTGACAGGAATGGAACCTGGGTCTTCTGCAAGAACAACAAGCACTCTTAACCGCTGAGCCATCTCTCCAGCCTTCTCATCCTCCTGTTTCTTCTTCTCTGGCACGGTGCTGGAAAAGCTTTGTAAAAGCAGCCTGTATCTCCAGCAGATTTTGTAAATTTTTTTTTGTATAAGGTCTGGCTATGCAACCCAGGCTGACCCTGAACCTGTGACCTTAAGTATCTGGGATTACAGGTGTGTGTCACCAAACCTGCCACTGCTTTTCATTGTCAAAGTCCAAGTGCATTTTCAGTAATACATTGTGCTTATTTTAAGGCTGTGTTTTATTATTTATTAGATAACACAAACATATTTCATTTCATTCTGGAAATGTCTTTCTCAGCCCTCCCCACCGTTTTGATATTTAGATACTGGGTCAGGGTGCTTTCAGTTCTTTCACTACTGGGCCAGTGTTCTCTCTTCACAGCTTTGCTCTGGTTTTATTCTATGTTGTCCTTCAGGTTTCCATTTAAGAAGATGGTTTGTGGGATAATAATCACCTTGAGGGCAGACAAATGTTCTAGTCTCTTGATTTGGGATCATGGGTCGTAGTGTTGAGGAAAGTCTCACTGTCATTCTCAACCTTCAGTTTCTTACACCATCTCGAGAAGCTCTCTCCCAACCCCCAACTCTTGCTAGGCTTGAACACAAGGAAAAGAAAACATGCTTCTTCCTATGGGCACATGCCGACTCACTCGAATCCTCCTAGCAGTCCCCAAACTTCCACATTCCCCTGACCTGAAGTGAAGATGAAAATGAGACTGATTTTATGAATCTAAGATGTTTTCTGGAATTGGAAGTTTTATAATTAGTAGTCCTCATCAAAATTCCTAAAATATGATAATCCCATACTTTTCACAATTATGAAAATATGAGGATACAGCAAGGGCCACCTGGAAGAGTCCAGAGCAGAGGGAGAAAGTGGTAGAGTAAACATGGCCAGCAGACTTATCTGGGCCATGAGAGGAGAGAGAGAAGGGGAGAGCAAGAGAGGAGACAAAGAAGGAAGACAAAAGGAAGGACCAGGAGGGAGGGGTAAGAGAGAGGGGCAAGAGAGAGCATGGCTAGAATAGCAGGGTCACATAGGAATCAGAAGGGGAGGGAGGGAGTCCCATGAATGGAGAGCTCAGGATGGGAGTGTGAGAAGAGCTGAGAAGGGCCAAGGACTGAGTGAGTCTTGCCCTTTGGTGTGCTAGTAGGCACCATAGTCAGTCATTAGTTTCTTTTGGACCTGGCAGCTCTATTGTTTCTTTCCTTATTTTATGTTTTCTAAGTTTAAACTTCCAATCAAATGTTTATTCTGGAAAATCGCAACCATATTCAAGGATAGAAAAAATAGTATGATAAATTCCCTGCCTGGACAACCTTGTCTCAAAGAACTGTGGGACATGCGTGTGTCTGTGCGGAGAACAAAAATGGTTTCAGTTATGGGAATATTTGACTAAGCTGAAAAACACGTACATTCTTACAAACTTCCTTTCTGGGTAAGTATGGACACCATATTCCAGGAAACCCAATACTGTTTCACTAAAACAAACAAGCAAGCAAACAAAAATTAAAGTAAGGGAAGAGGGAAGAAGGAATAAAAATAATGGAACCGGCTGTCTCCAAATACAGAAGACAATTTCCTTTCTGAAGACTGAGACAGAAATCCCACAGGACTCTTCCTCCTACAATTTACCAGGCAGCAGAAATGTCAGAGGATTAGCTGGGGGTGGCCAATGGGAGTCATCCTCCCACTTTCCCTGCCCTGTCTACATGCCTTTTGAATCCCAGTGCATCTGCAAGCCACAAGCCCCAGCACCACAGGTAACTTCCTCAGCTGTGCTCACTGCAAAGCTGTGGCTGTTAATGTTGACATCACACTGGACATAAGGAGCATGTTCTACAGAAACTTCCTGTAATTCTCCAGACTGCAAATTACCTGATCAAGAGTGGAGTAGAAAGATAAACACACACACACACACACACACACACACACACACAACACAATTAAACAAAAGAAGAAACATAAAGGGGAAAAAGTAATAACCCCCCAAAATAAACACCAACGAAAAAATCTATGCCTTAGGCTTTTTTGATTAACTCATTGTTCATTTGTCCTCTCCAGAAATACTTGAGTATTATGTACTCTGAAGTAGTAGAGTAACTAGTCTAACAGAGGTCTCCAAGCCTGTTCACTTCTACAGAGACTCACCATGGCAGGCTAACAGGCAGGAGGTTCAGCTCCTCACCAGTTCCTGACGAAGCTCTTCTCTACTCTTTCAGTATTTTTTTTCCAAATTGCATTAAATACACACCCATTTCTACTCATAGGCTGTGTTGCTAGACAGTTTTCTCTCTTTAGCATTCCCATGGAAGCATCTTCAGCCTCTGTAGCAGGGTTCTCTGTGCTTGAGAGTGAAGAGACTTTCTTGAATTTAGGAGGATAGTATCAAAAGGATTTGTTTCTCTCTGTGTGAATCATGAACCACTTCTCACCATTTCTGAACATTTCACCTCTCAGGCACATGCCTGGGCCTGCAAAATAGCTCTAGTAGACACTGAGATATACATATGGCATTTAAAGCAGTTTATTTCCATGAGTTATATGCTGACATATCAGGTCCCGTCAACTAAAAAACCCATGGCGGGCAGGGAAATGTGGCTACGTGTGGCCTTTTAAACTTTTAAACAAACAGGTAGAGGCTAGGGGATCTCTCTGATTGGTCAAGATCTGAATCCTGATTGGCTCCTTAAATCTCATGGGGAAACAAAGGAGCTTCTGGAAAGGGGAGGATTTTATGGGGAAGCAGAAAGCCCAGGTCTGTGCTGTTGCCACTAAGGGGCGCTGGTCCACTCATTCCCTCCTTGAAATACGTTACCAGGACCAAATCTTTGAGACATTTTTAAGTATTGATCTGGCTCACTGGCTAGGGAGGTTTTTTGTTTTTTTGTTTTTTTGTTTTTTTTGGTTTTTTTTATCAGAACATTCCAACCTGTTGGGTAAAGGGACAATGTATTTTTCTTCTATATCTACTTCCGGTTGAACTAGGGCACAATATTCTGGGAGTCCAGGAAGGCTGGAATGTAATGGGGCATTAGTCAAATGCATCTGGCTTCAGCACCAGCTGAAGGAGCCACCACATTGGCTGGACTGGCCTATAGAAGATCCAGGACTTACAGTCTAGTCTGCAGCTGATTCCTGGATGCCATCTGTTAGTTAGATTGAAATCTGCTGAGACAGATAAAGACTAGAGGGAAGAGTTAAAGTACATTGTGGCTTACATTTGAAACTTTTAGCACTGAAATCCACATCATAGAAACAGCAGCTGACAGGTATCTGCTAAAAGGCTGTCTAGTCTCAAGCCCTCAAGCACTCTCCAAAGCTTGGGCTTTTGGGTTAAAGCATGGACATTTATTTCTCTAACCAGAAAGCCAGATACATTAGTTGGATGGAGGCAATTTTAGCCAATGATAAGCACCTCAAGTCTATATTTAGACAATAACCAAAGGAAATTTAAATTCCTGACCTTGTGACTGCTAACAGCAGTGTCAGCTTATCAGAACTCCATAGGAACATGTATCCAGAATTTTAATGTTGCAACTCTGGGCCTTTGAGGTCTTTAAATTACTCTCTTCTACCCATATATGTAAAATCACCTTTTTAGACCTCACAACTTCCTTAGGCTTTTACATCCTCAGACCTTTAAACTTTGCATCTCAACAGTTTGTAGACACTCACGACTTAAATCACCTTTTTAGACCTCTATATTTTAAACCTCCTAACTGTTTGTTTTTAATCTAACCATTTTTCCTGAGACATGAGTAGCTATTACTGAGAGCAGTCATTGCAAGGCAAGTTTCTCCAAATAAAGGAACAGTAAAAAAGTTACATCTGAAACCTGTTTACTTTTACTATGGAGCCTGTTAGCAAGACAAACCTGTTTCCCTTTCTCAAAGGGGGTGCTAGTAGCTCCATTAGCTGTAGCCTTGGAGGGAGGAGATGGTTGTCTGCTGCTGTTAAACTAACAAGACTATAGTTAGTCATCAAAGCCATCAGAGGTCTGGGAATACTAAATTATAGCAGAATGCATTTCCCAATTAGCCTGTGCCAATTAAAATAACAGAGCCTTACTCATTCCTGGACAGGTGCCCCTGGGCTCCTGTGTTCTCTGTGATCTTATTGTGGTTCAGGGGCCTCAAAGCAGTGCCAGTTTTCTGTTGCCAGGCCAGAAGATACCTATCTGTGGAAAAGGGACTTAGAAGGACTGGCCTCTGCTCTGTCCAGCAAAAGCAGGGTGATCCATTCTCAAGTGTTCTGTTTTATCCACAGTTTAGACAGGTCTGTGAGGCATTGGGCAGTTTTGCCTAGTGGTTAGCATTGCCACAATCCAGGTGAGGTTGCTCTGTTCCCATCTATGTTCTTGTGGGCTGAAGAAGCAGTAGAAGCTGCTGGGATGTGCCTCCACTCCCTGCAAAGGTGAGAGGAAAGAGCACACAGCAGGTTCCTCTTCTCATGCCGGGACAGAATATTGTGGGTTGCCTGCTTCTCGGAAGTAGAAGGAACAAGCTTGTCTCCACTGCACCTGAATCCATTCATTAGGTAGATGCCTTTCTCTCCTGCCTCCGGTGCCCCCACCCTGCCCTATGCTAATTAGGCTTCCCCACCTGAAATATCAGGACCTACCTCCTCTGGGAAAGTTACTTAACAGGGAAAAGGCTGCTAGTAGACTTGAGTTTCGCGTCCAGCAGACTCAGCTTCCGAGGGGCTCTTTTTGCCCCTCTCTATTCTCAGGGTCGCAAATGGACAGATTTGTGAGAAGCCACCGGACCCCTGCCTCGGGTCCCCACCTTCCCGCCGCTTAAGTCTGAACCCCAGTTCTCCTGGCCAGAGAGCAGAGCCTGACCAGTACGTGCGGGATATCCAGCCGCTGTCCAGCGGAGTGCATGGGAGCCGGGGAAAAGAGACTAACATGTTCTCTTGAGATTTTGGGGTCACTGTTAGGATTTGGGGATCTTTGTCATAGTAAGCTTTGTAAAAACTTACTCAAGGCCTTGAGAACCCGCATTTATTAAGAATCTCAATATCTCAAGTGGTCAAACTGACTGTCTTTCTAGATATCTGTCTCAGGCTCAACAGAGGAAACATATAAGCAGAGACATATTTTCAGCCAGTGGTTTTAGGGCTTTTACAAGGGGCTTGGATTACCTCTTTGGCTCTGTGGCTGCAGCATACAGCACTGCTTGTCCTCTGGGCTTTGGCTGGTTTCACTCCATTACTGTTCTTGGTAGTTATCTCATGATGCTGGCATATTTAGAGCAGCTGGGGTCCCTGTCTGCAACTGCGCTGCACTTTCACCAGTCAGAGTGCCAAGCCTCCATTGCTTTTTTGACCTTTCCATGTCTTTAAACCAGAACCCTCTGGGTTAACTCTTACAATACCCAGATCAGCTATCAGCACAAGATACAACCCTAGGCAGTGCTGAAAAACAGCTTTTGTAGCAGCAGCTAAAACTGTCAGATGTTTCTCTTTATTTTTTACTATGTCTTTTTTGGATAGGAAACCATCCCCTGGGTTTTGTAGTGGATAGGGGTCCTCCCATGTGGAATAGCCCAGAGGGCCACATTTTATTTACCCACCTTGGAGCCCCAGGCCCTGTTGTATCTGTTGCCCTCCTGTTTTTACCTGAGGTCTCCTGTCCCCTCTCTTCCAGCTGGAGTGGCTGTAGATCCCACCAGCTCATTACATTTGATCATAGGAAAGCAGGCAGGAGGCTAGACCTCTCCTAGGCAAGTTAGTGTGTCTGCCCAAAGATCAACCCTGACCCATACAGACTTGTCCAGTGAGTAGGCAAGCTCAACGGCTATCATGACAGGAAGACTGGCCTGCCCACCGGCATGGAGACCATGACTTAGACAGGAGTCTGGGGAAGGGAGCGCTTCCTAAGGGCCTGTTGAATAGTGGGGACATCTCAGCACAAGAGCCTGTTAACGGTGAAACATGTCGGGAGTGCCTGTGCCCTGGTGTCTGGAGAGAGGCTTGTGAGGTTGAGGAGAAGGGAGAGGAGGACGAAGGATGGGGAAATGCGCCAGGTGCAATAAGAATGACACCAGGTCTTGGTGCTAAGTGAAGCACAGCATGCAAGAGAAGATAAATGTGTGGACCCCATGTAAGATTTGAGGCAGGTGGTATGGACCCTATGTAGAATGTGGGGCAGGCGGCCTGTGTGGAACATGCATCTCTTTTGCAGGACATTTCCCATAGCCCTACACTGAATTCTAAAGTTGATTTGAAGAACTCCAAGGACCCGTACCCCACAGAACATGGATGGTGGAGACACAACACAGAAGTGCAGCACTTCGTGTTTTTCAAATATGTCACCACCAGGAATGTTCTTGCTTCAAGCTGAGCTTAAAGTTAATTTATGGAAATTAACTTGATTCTCTAAGAGAAACTAAATAGAATCAGGTTAGACCTTAAAGTCTTAATAAATTAAATTAAGTTCAAATAAATTAAATTAAATCAAATAGATTAAAAGTTTCAAGTAAGTTAAAATGTGAATGTGTTTCTGTCTTTTTTGTTAATGATCTTAATTGTCTTTGTTCTGAAGTATGCACAGGCTTTGAAGGAAACAAGGCAAAGGGAAGCCAGAGAGACAGCTGTGGGAACCAAATCTTAGTGTTTTGGATGTAAACTCTCTCTACAATCTCCCGTGCCCAGCATCTCTCCAATCTTTCTCTGATGTCTGTAAGATCTCTTGTGAAACAACATTTTTGTTGGGCACATTCACTTTTCTGTTCTCAAAGGAACTGCTTGCCTGGCTCGGAGGTAAAATCTACACTGGAAAAGTTCCACATCTTGGCAGTGATCATTTCTGGTCTGGGCGATGGCTGCTTGCTGCTTCTCACATGCAGGGATGGCAGAGAAGGAACCCAAAGGTCTTGAGGGCTGAGGACCACAGAGATAGGAGGGAAGGGGGCATGAGAGGAGAGGATTGTGGAGAGAGGGCGTGGGTAGGTGTGGAGGTCTAGCCTCTGCTTCTGGGCATGGGTCAGGGCTTGTGAGCAGAGGTGTGGAGCAGGAGCCTGTGTGATGAGGAGTTGGTGCAAGCTGGGTGCCAGTAGCCAAAGGGGGGTTGGAGTAGAGGGAGGGCCATTGTGGCTGTTGCAGGGATGCTTTGGTGTGGTGTGTGACCAAGGATTCGTGTTTCCATTCTGAAAATGTGTGAGAAAGAAAAAAAAAAGCTTATCCCTAACTGTCCTTTTGCTTCTGATTCTCCTCCCTCTGCCTCTTCACCACTTCATACTGTGTACATCTCAACCAAAGGAAGCAAAGGGCATCAGAGGTCTAGTTGACTAAGGTACCGTTGATGTCATGGAAAACGCCTTGAAGGGAGGAGCACAGAGCTTGGACTGCAGAGCCTTGATCACCCCTCCTCAAACCCATGCTCTCTGCAGGACTCAAGCCCATCACTCCAGGGCACCAGATATGCACAAGCCCCAAAGTCCCTTCCTATGACATGCAAGGCTCCTGCCAGGCATTCTGGCAGATCTCAGGCCTGGTAGCTCTCCTGCAAAACCCACACCTGTATTCATCCATACTTTCTATCCCTCTGCCCTGTGGCCCTCCACATCCACAGCAGGAAATCCATGCCTAGTGGAAGGCCCCACACAGAGGTGGCTGACTGAAAGAGAAACAAGAAGGAAAAGGTGCGGTGGAGAAGAAAGTTTATTGTAGACAAAAGGGAGAGGATGGCCAGAGGCCGAGACATCTGGGGGAGCCCAGGGTGGACATTGTCGACTGAGCTGCCCAGCCATGTGAGGAGGGCCAGGAGGGGAAAAGAGAGAGAGGAGAAAGCAGGGAAGCAGGAGACCAAGAGACCAGGAGGTCAAAAGAGAGAGGTGAACAAAAAGTCTGGAATTACATAAGGGAGTGCATCCTAGCCCCTGGGCATAAGAGATCAGGGTAGGGACAGGGTATTAAGTCCAGGGGACCCTGCAACAGGTAAGGCCTGAAGGATGCTGGGAGATCCTGGTGGCCAGGTTCACTTTGGTATGTTAAATAGGTTTCTCAGCCAGCTGTTTGTCCTGAGTTTGAGCCCAAACAGCAGCCTTCCTCAGTGGTGACTGACTGGACTCAAAACTCAATCTTAGGGTGGCCTGCTGTAGCCACTAGCTCTTGGACTCTTCACACTGACTTCCAAGTACGGGACCCCCTTTCCAGCTCAGCTCTCCCAGAGACCTGACTTAGAGAGTGAGATGTAAAGTAACAATTGTGGGCTGAGGAGATGGCTCAGTGCAGAAAAGCCCTTGCCACAAGCCTTGATGATGTTCGATGGGATCCCCAGAACCCATGTAAGAGCTATGCAGAGTGCAACCACCTGTAACCCCAGCATGGCCCCATGGAGAGAAGGGAGTCTGGGACAGGACAAACTTTAGAAGGTCCTGGGCCTGTTAGTCTGGCTAATGGAGCAGCAAAAGGACATTGTTTGAAACAAGGTGGAAAGTCAGAACTGAAGCCCAAAGGTTGTTCTCCAACCTCCACATACAAGTCTGTGCCTACATTTAAGACTAAAGAACAAGTACACACACATTCATCCATAACACACACATAAACACATACACACACACACATCCATCACATATACACATGCACACACACACAAACATACACACAGACAGAGAGACAGAGACAGGTACAGAGAGACAGAGAGAGAGATAGAGACACAGACAGGGGTAGAGACAGACAGAGATAGGGACAAGTACAGAGACAGAGACAGAGAGAGAGGATTTATTTTATTAAATGGCTAAGTTGGTTGAGCTGCTGGGAGCAGTTTAAACCAGAGTCTTTGCTATCACAAGGCTCCCTAAGCTACAGATGACCATGCAGCCATTTTCACACAGGGAAGGAGAAAAACCTCCCTGGTGGTCTAGCACAAACATTTCTATGACTGATGTTAAGAGTCCAGCCTGTGATTGGTTCAAAACATAAGCCTCAAAGCCCATGATTGGTGCAGGAGAGAAGGCTGTGATTGATCCAAACAAAGTGCTGTGATGGTCAGAAACAGATGACCATGACTGGTCCAGAGGCCTTTTCTCCAGCTACTCAGGAAGGTTGCTGGGCCTCACTAGGTCTGCCTGCAGACTCCCTGCTGTGCTGCTTCCCCTGGAGTTCCAATAGGAGTCCTCAAACAAGGCTTCTCTGGAGTGGCTTTGATTGCCTTCTCTAAGCAGTTCAGGCTGAGCTGGTGACACTAGGGAAGCAGGCTCAGGGACCACAGAGCAGAGGCCACAGCGCAGGCCACAAACCGCAGAGGGAGAAGCCAGAGGCAGGGACAGCTGAGTGTGGGCAGGTGTGGACACAGCAAGGCAGCTGCTGCTCCACAGCTGGAGAAGAATCAGTCAATGAGTTTGGGAGCCAGGGCAGGAGGGTGAAGGGGGAAGAGTAAGAGGGCAACGGGGGCGGAGCTGAGGCTGAGGATAGAGGGCTGTAAAGAGGAGGAGAAGACAAATATCAGGTCCTTGTTGCTGGAGGACCTTGGAGAGTTTCCAAGTATTCACTACAGGAGTCTCAGATCTGGAGCTGAGAGCTGTAACACAGGCTCTGCCAAAGGCTGAACTCTTGAGGGCTGAGGTCCATGATCATCAAGGTCTGCACAAGGACTGAACACTAGAAGGCGGAATTGCCGCTGACTCCCAGACAGTACCTGTGGCTCACTTCTGCAAACACTGAAGGAGACCAGGGAAGCAAAACTGCCAGGACCAGAAATGGAAGAGCTTCTTGCCTATCCAGATGGCGGGAAAGACCTGTCAGCCAGTTAGTCGCTGACATTTCCTACGTAGCGCATAATTACAAGAATAACCTTCTGGGGAGTTTTTCTAGACACGGCTCTGCTATTCCTTTATGACACACTGCAACAGAATCTGGGGAGACAATTCTGAAAGCTGATGAAGAATTTACATTTGAATAAACATTTTAGGATAAATAAGATGAACTCGTATGGAAATTTATTCATGCTTCAATAATTTAGAGACAACGTCAATAAAAGGACACCATAGCAGCTTAAATTAAGATAATAAAGCACGATGGTGAGGGAGGGAATGAGTTGGCAGCAGTTCACAGAGGCACAAAGGACAATGCAGACTAGAGAAAGAAGACTATGTTAGAAACGGTCAATAAGAAGTTGATCCTGCCAAGTTAAAGCAATGCAAAGTGTCATTGTTGAAAGTATTAAGAGACCTCGTGTGTGTAAAGTCGATATTCCAGAAAATAGACAGCACAAAAAAAAAAAAGCTGAACATTAATACAGAAATATAAATAAGTGTGAGCGACCCAGGGAAACTCTGTAGCCTGATGAAGTTCCTCATTTTCTGTGTGAGGATCCAGTGAACTGAAAACAGTGGAAACACCAGACAATTCCAAATCTGTCAGAGCTACATCAATGGCTGGAAACTAAAGTCCAATGTATGTCCTCTCTGGGGAATCAGTGAGCAAGTCACGTTCCTATGTAGCAGAACACTCATGGTGGCCGCTCAGCAAGGAGGACATGGAGGAATTCTCATAGATGTGATCCCTGCCAGACTTCAGCAGAGGGAACCACTATCATGGCAAGTGCCATACTGGACAGTGGAACCCTGAGGTTTGAGCTCAGGTGTTTTTATAGATACAGAACTCCTCAGGTGTTCTACTGATGGCAGGTGCAGTTCATGAGGAAATTACATAAAGCCAGCTTCACTAAACTGTCACCATATTGAAACGTGGTATTTGGGTTAACTAACTTGTATCTGTGTTACTTGGCCGGGACACTTGTGTTTGTCTCTAGACTAAGCAGTCTCTCACCTCTTTTAGGAGAGAGCTATGTTTTCCATAGCAACAAATGGGTAGTTAAAACTTTCTCAGCAGAGGCACCACATTCTGTGCAATGACAGAAAGTATAGATTTTCCACTAGGGCTATGAATGTTTCTTGATAATGATGTTTAAGTAAAGCAATAAAGACAAAACACAACTGGAATGATCATCATTTTAAAGAAAAGGACATAAAGATAAGAAACTGTAAATGAGGCTAGGCTGTTCTTATGACAGGCAGAAGGGAGGAGGGAAGAAGAAAGGGAAGAAGGGAGGGATGCAAGAAGGGAGAGAAGGAAGCCAGAAGAGAGGGCCTGGAAGGGAGGGGCATGAAGGTAGGGGCATGGAAGAGATAGCCACACAGATTTTGAAAATGAGCACCGTGCCTCCATGTCTGTTTGTGAATCACTTCAGTGTCTGGTATCCAGGGAGGCCAGATGAGGGCTTCAGACCCCCTGGAACTGGGATTACAGTTGGTTGTTACAGCCACACATACAGTTGCTCTGTGTGGCTGGGAATCTTCGTCACATCCTCTCAAAGATCACCTGTGCTCTGAATCACTGAGCCATCTCTCTGGGTTCTATATATGAAATTGTATCCAAGAATCTGCTGTTGACCACTTGGGATCTGCTACACCCACCTGTGAAGAATCATGATCCATCAGGAAGGACTCAGCTCATCTTAAACAGCATCAGAAGGCTGCCAGCAACACCATCCTAAGAGGAGGTGTTATGGGAATACGCCCTTCCGATTTGTGTTCTGATGGCGTCACTGTTAAACATGACAGTTTGTCCTCTGTTCTGTCTTCTCACAGAAAGAATCTGTCAAGAACACAATTTGAGCAGAAGTTCGTCTAACAAAACAAAATAACTCAAAGTGAATGTTCACTCCAGAGAGACTGGAGCATGCTGGTCTGAAGGCGGCAGTAGCCTGCTGAGCTCTGCGTGGTGGAATTTACAAGTTTCTTATGGTCCCAACTCTGTGATGTCACTGTTAAGTTCCCCTCTTGGGAAGTCCTCTCTTCTATGATAAGTAAGTTGTCCCTCAGTTTTTTCTTCCCTGTTCACCTGCACATTCACTGCTGGTGTGCATGGTCATTGGAAATCCCCAGTGTCTTCACTTCTTACATGCAGGAGGAGCCCACCTGCAGCTTCAAGAGAGTCTAACCACAAAGGAGCATTGCCACCTCAGGAGACACAGCAACCAAGACACAGCCATAGTCCCCTTGATTGCCTCCCTGTCAGGATGTACCTGACTAGAAAAAGGCCTGTTTATGTGTGATACTTGCCTCTTTCCTGCTCATCTGCTTAGTCTTAACAGTCACAGGCCCTTGCCAAAATATCGCTGTTGTCAACCACTGATCTATAGTGCTACTTTTGTCTGAAAAGATTTCTAAGAATTTTCACGAAATGAATTATTCTTTGATGGTGGATAAATTGGAAGATTGTCATCAACAACAATGTAAGTATTTATTTCTGACAATGAGGATATTGAGATTTTATGATTGCTCAGGGGTTAGGAGCATAGATTTCTCTTGCAGAGGACCCAGGTATGACCCCCAGCACCCACACTACAGCTCAGAACCATCTATAACTGTGATCCTGGAACAGAAACAGAAAATGCTGTTTCCTGGCTTCCAAGGACACTGCACGCACATGAAACACAGATATACATGAAAGCAGAATATCCATGCACACAAAATAATAATATTTTATTTAAAATTATTTTAAATGAAATTTATTTAGCTTTTAGTATATACTTCAATTTAAGTAATTAAATTTGACATTGAATGATTTGGGTATGTAGATGTTGATTTTAACAGAAATTTTATTATGTCTCCTTATAAAGTATGTTCGATCTTCTTATTAGTTTGCTTACTATTGAAAATCTGGCAATTTTTAGAGAAAAATTAGATATCTGAGAAATTTATAAAAATAAATATTTTTTGTTATTTTAATTGCTTTAACTGAAGAATTTTAAAGATATCATTTATTAAAATAACCAGTTATCTAAGGGCATGCTTTGAACAGCTTGTGTGTGACCCATAAGCAATAGAGAGGTGTGGAAGAAAGAAGTGATGAGAAAACTAAAATGGGAAGGCCCATGGAATGGTGGGGAGAGTTGAGGCCATGTGTCAGTCCATTTACGGTGCCATAATAAGAAACTGGAGAAGAGACCCTCCTGCCTCACAGCTCTGGTGGCTGAGAAGCCCAGTGCCAAAGCCAGCATCTCCCCAGGTTTGGCTGGTGCATCACATGGACAGAGCTCAGTTTACCCAGAGCACTATCAATATCATACATAGTCTTAAGGCATTGATTATTGACTAATCTGGAGGTGTCAATCAAAACAAATTTCCCTTCCCAATCTCCTTCTTAACTATGGCCTCTGCTGTCAGAGTTAAGAGCAAAGACTTTAAGGGAGGTTCTCTAGCACAGATGTGAGATGGCTTGGGCGGGGGATAGAGATCAGGACTTTGCAAACAGTTTTCTGCAGCTTTTCTGCAGATGACCTTAGGCTCAGAGATCAGAGATCACACATGACCTGCAGTGCCCCCTGCGGGCCTGAGGCTCCTGTTTTAAAACAGCACTCTAAGAATGGCACATCTGTGTCTGTGTCTCGTTTATAGAATAAAGAATTGCGAAGTGAGCATCTATGAGTCATAGTGGTTTTAGAGTCCATGCCTTGTGCCACTAACTGTGCACTGGGAGGGCCCACAGCACAGACAGTCCCATGCACAGACCTGGTGTGGATGGTAAAGCAATGGAGATGAGATCTGCAGCCAGGAGTCAGGACACATGATTTTGGACATGTTTCAGCTTCTTTTGGCAGATCCAACTGTGGTCTGAAGATCAGGATTCAGAAAACACTTCTGTTTGTGAGACGACAGAACTGTGTTTTCTCCCTCCAAGCCAGTGGTTCATAATCTCGAGAGCAAAGAAGAGCTGCCCTTAGTCTTTAGGATTTCCTTATAATTAACACATCAGTCATTTACTTTTCCTGTAACTTTTGACTGTACTGTAGAATACATAGTGTGTAAGCACAGCAAACACAAACAATAACCATTTAAAATATATAAACATTGAAGATACACCAGAAAGAATCCTCTAGATTTTAAGTTCCGTTATCTCTGGAGAATAATGTTTCCAGCAAGAATCTTCATAATGATGTAAAAAAGAGAAGGTTTGAGAAACAGGAAATATATAGGGTATAACCAGCTAATGTTTGAGGAAGGCACTGAGCTATGACCATAGTTACATACAGTATGATCTCAGTAAATATATTCAACATACATACAGAGTTCACACAGCAGGTCTCCAGAATTCAATACACAAAGGAAAAGAGCCTCAACTCCTGTGAAGTAGAATTGGACTCCTTCCCTTCTCAGCCAGGAGGCTGGTGTGTCTTTGCTTCGTCACACAAGTTCCACACCAAGGCTTCCTGGGAGAAGCCATAGGAGGCAACTAGACTTTCCCACAACTGGGCTTCTGCAAAGGTCCCTATTCTTCAAAAACATTTTTTTTTTTTATTTTTTTCAAGTCAGATATTCTCTGTTATATCCTTGGCTGTCCTAGAACCCACTCTATAAATCAGGCTGGCCTCAAAATCGTGAAGATCCTACTGCCTCTGCCTCCAGCATGCTGGGATTAAAGGCATGAGCCACCACAGCACAACCTTAATGATCTGTTTCTTAAGGCAAATCTGTTCAAATTAATGACTTCTTTTCAAAAAACCTTTCATGGATTCCTAGGCCTTCCCTAGCCAGACGTCTGGTGGGAGCTCCGAATCATCTCATTTAAAGCCTCAAATAATTCTGCTTGCAATATTTTTGCTTGCCCTAATTTCCCAGTGGATGGCGGAGCTGCCTTGCAGAACCAGGAAGCGGGGGCAGGATGTGCTTTACTTCATTACAACATCCTGGGACATGCAAGTTTCACAGATTCCTACAGAGGACCCTGTATTATCACAATTCTTTGTATCTCTGGTCTCCACAAGAAGGAATGTACACTTAAATGTTCCCTCAAAAGCACCTCGTGGTGAAGGAAGGCAAATAATAAAACTAGATCAAGATGCTCCAAACTCTCATTCTGCCGTAGAAATATAAAAAGGAAGAGAAACGGCAACAACGAGAGCCTGACTCGGTGTCTCATCGTCTCTCGGAGACAAGATGTCTGTCTCAGCGCACATGACACATGGAAGGGATCCGCAGGGGAAAGTGAAGGGAGGATGATGAGGGTATGGATCTGGCAAAGCACAATGGTCTACTGCATGCGACGCCGTATTTTGTGAGCTAACCAAAAAGGTAATTAAAATAAACCAGAAAAGAAACGAACTTTGTAGTGTTTTGAAATGCCTTGCTTTACAAATACTAAGCTAGTACACAACCAAAGAAAAAGGTTATTTCCCACAGGTCAGAAAGTGTTCTGTTCTCTCTACTTTTCCGTTCCACCCTGACTCTGTGGTGCAGCTGGTTTATCACCTTCCTGTTGCCATTTACAAAATGGAGGAAACAGCAGGTCTTGGTTGAAATGCACTAACCAATCTCAGGGCTGCCTGAAGTCTGGTCTGTTTCCTTAACCCAGACGTCTCTTGTCTGGCTTGTTGTTTTCTTTTGAGAATATGGTGGCCACTATCTCCCCAAATGTCATGGCCTTCCTTGTCCCCCGACTTTCTCCTAAGACCATTCTCCTCTTAGATCCATTCATCCTTGTCCCCTCACTGTGCATATGGCTGCCTGTCTTGGCTCCTCGTGCTTCAGTCTGAAGGGCACCCCTTATTGATACTGCCTCTTCTGCAAGGATCACTCTGCTTTGAAATCTATCATTATCAATTCTTACACTATTTTTCAATCACCAGGTTTCTGCAATAGGCCCCCAGACCTTAGCACAACCAATTCCATGATGGAAGCACCACTCGTGTCATAAAGCTCAGTTCATAGGCAGTCCTGCTTGCCAAAATGAAAACAAAGACCTAATCTGTAGAAGGCCATACATACATAGTTCAGGGAACATCCCTAAATGAACTAACCTTGCTCTTTGGCCTCTGCAGTTCTGCTTCCAGCTAACTTTATTTGTTAACTGAAGAATGTCAACCCAGGACATGGCTTTTGTGCACAAATGCTCACCCTGAGAAAGTCTCTGGGCTACACTGGGATCTCAAACACACAGTGTAATCTCCAGCACGCTAATGAAGACTCTATTGGCTTAAACCCATGTCTGAGCAGTGTTCTATGGC
Organism: Cricetomys ansorgei; assembly: GCA_026225945.1. Taxonomy (NCBI): domain Eukaryota; kingdom Metazoa; phylum Chordata; class Mammalia; order Rodentia; family Nesomyidae; genus Cricetomys; species Cricetomys ansorgei. The sequence goes on from JAMJFZ010002301.1 coordinate 20,294, forward strand.
AGATACCCCACAACAGTTTCCATTAGCCTTTATTTAGAAAGTCTCCTTTGCAGGTGGAACTACTTCATGGGAATTTTTTGAGGCCAGGTTTAGTTAGACCCCATGCCCTTACCCCCATCCCCCCACCAGCAGGCAGTCGGTATGTGGTAATGATCACTCTAGCAGTTTCTGCTGCTGAGATGAGAGTTCAGTACAACACTTGCTGACAACCACATCCTGGTTCCAAACAACTGCAAAGGAAGACAATCATCAGTGCATGATTGGCAGCTCACAGCTGCTCACGGTGTGAGCAAAATTGCCGCAAAGAAAAAACCAGGACAATTAACCACCTACTGTTGAGACCCCCTCTGTTGGGGAAGCATAAAACAGAGGCTTGCTGCTACCCACAGATACAGTGACAATGTATTTCAGCAGATGCTCTAATTTAGCCAATGAGGCTGAGAATAAGTTCTGCTTTCCAGAGGAGCTCGTAAGCAAGAGATTCACATCTAAGCTTCCTGTGTCAGAGGCCACAGGCAGATGATCTACTGGAAACTTCTCTAAAATCAAGACTCTGATGAAGTAAAGCAAAAGTCAACATTGATGACTTTGTGTTATACTAATATAAAAATCTCTCAGTTTCTACATTGCTCATAAATTTCATAAAAGAAAACTTATGGCTCTGAATCACTCCAGGGTCACAAAGCTATGAATAATCGCTTGACATCCATTTACCTCCAGATTCTATTATCTGTCGACCAGCATGCCAGGAGTGGCCACTGTCTCACTTTATAAGAAACTTGATTTGAAACCGAAAAGACACCTGTGTTTGATTTGTCCCGAGAAGTCAGAAAAGGCAATAATTTTCTCTGTGAGCACTAATGTTAGATGCCTGATTCAGAACTCAGCCTAGGAAATGTTGGAAAAATGTAAAACTGTAATAGGTGTAGGTGTCATTTCATAATAAGTCAAGTTACAGGTGACTTCTCATGTATTTTCATTTCATTTACCTCCTTGGAACTTCCTTAAACTGGAAGACACTTAACTCTGTGTGTGTTACTTTCCTACTTAGCATGTGTTTACTACAAGTCAGATAGAGACACCGGCAAGAAATTTCCCTGTGTCAACTCATCTGAATTTTAGGAGTTGGTATTATTAGATCTATTTTTTCAAGTCTTCTGTGGACATGAGTATTGGGTCAGCTAAGGTCATAAGCCTCTTAAAATTTGGTTTGTGGGTTAAGCTCACACAGTTCATAACAGAATATTTATTTTTCTGAACTTTTTATAATATAGCTTTCTTCGTAAGGAACTTAGCTGAAAGTACCCCGTCTCCCAGTCCCAATCGCAAGAACATGATTCATTCCACAGGTCCGCTTTGAAGGCTCCTGTATTAAACACTATGTGAGTCCCTGGGAAAGTATTCTATCTTCCTATTAAGATGCAGGAAGTAAAATAGATTGTAAGAAGAAAAGTTATTAGTACTAGATGAAGTGGGGAGGGCTGAGAAAGACATTTTCAGAATGAAATGAAATATGTTCGTGTTCATGTAATAAATAATAAAACACAGCCTTCAAATAAGCACAATGTATTTCTGAAAATGCACTTGGACTTTAACAATGAAAAGCAGTTGGCAGGTTTGGTGACACACACTTGTAATCCCAGATACTTAAAGTCACAGGTTCAGGGCAGCCTGGGTTGCATAGCCAGACCTTAAACAACAAAAATAAAATTTATGAAATCTGCTGGAGATGCAGGCTGCTTTTACAAAGCTTTTCCAGCACCGTGCTAAAGAAGAAAAACAGGAGAATGAGAAGGCTGGAGAGATGGCTCAGGGGTTAAGAGTGCTTGTTGTTCTTGCAGAAGACCCAGGTTCCATTCCTGTCACCCTATGGCCACTCATGTCAGTCTGTAACTCCAGGTCCAGGAGCTGAGGCTTCTGATGTCTTCAAGCACAGGTGGTGTGTATATATACACACAAGAAAATATTTTTCTTTTTTCAAATTATTGTTTCTTATCAGTTATAATACATCCCATCCTAGTTGTTGTTGAAGATTTTGTACCTGCTATTGTCGTTGCTGAACCTAATCCTGGGACCCTTGGGGCGGGGATGAGGTGGCTCAGAGTTCAAGGACACAGACTCCCAGAATCAGGTAAAAGGCAAAAGGCAGATTCATTTATTCAAGGTGAGGGACCCCTTTAAACCGTCACTCAGCATTCCATTGTCTCCTGGATTGTAGATACTGTTGCAGCTCTCACATTGGCTCCTGTCTCATCACACCGTCTGTCTCTGGGCTATCCATGTGCTCCTTGTGTGGCTATTGCTCTCGCTGTGTGTGTACGCTGTCTGCCAAACTGTGCATGCGCCGCTTGGTGAGCTGCATATGCGCGCTGCTTGTCAGGCTGCCAAGCCGCTCTGTGCACTGTTTGGCAAGCCGTCAAGCCGTGGATGCAGGCTGCGCACACACATGCCATTCGATGGCAGGCGTTGTTCCTGCCACTCCTAGTCTTCCCTCCCTCCACTCCTGCTGGCTCCCTACTCCCTACTACCTTTGCTTCCCTGCAGAAAAGAACTAAAAGTAGATATAAAAGCATAAAAAAAAAAAAAAAACCAGCTAGAGCAGGGATGAAGAGATCAAGAGATACTTAGTAACATGTTATTTCGTCCTCTTTGGGACTCATCAGTACAGTGTAGTTGAACGCTGGGGTTTTTTGTTTGGTTGTTTGTTTGGTTTGGTTTGGATTTTTGTTTTTTGTTTTGAGTTTTGGTATTGGTTTAGGTTTTTCAAGACAAGGTCTCTCAATGTAACAGTCCTGGCTGTCTTGGAACTCACTCTGTAGAGAAAGCTGGCCTCAAACTCACAGAGATTCACCTGCCACTGCCTCCCAAGCACTGGGATTAAAGGCATGGGCCACTACCACCTGGCTCTATTACTGTGTTCTCATAAATTCAGAAGGAGAACTGTCTATGTACAAAACCCCATGTTGTAAAAGTGGGGTTCCCTAACATTAAGGCCACTGTACTTTAGGCTTACTTAAGGTATGAGTGCCTACTTATCATACCCAAACGCCTATTTAATTTAGACACAAATGTGTTCTCCTAATCTCTTGAGTGTATACCTGTAGATGTTAAGTTTAACAACTGTAGATAACAGGCTACCTCTGATTCTGTTCAAAAGAAAAAGAAAAGTTGGGGATGGGGACATGGGAGGAGTAGAAGAGGGAGAAGGAGTATGGGGATAAAAAATGAAAATGAAAGTCTAAATGGAAGCAGAAGGACTTTGGCACTGGAGAGTGTAGATGTTGGGCTTGCTGCAGATCCATCTCTTTTCTTTATATTCCTTGGCACTGCTGATCCCATTGCTGTTCAGGTAGGCATGGACTGCCACTCCTCGGATAGAAGACCTGAAAATAAACCAAAAAAACAGTAAATCTGCAGAGGCCAGCATGTGCATCCGCTCCTGCAATGAAATTCTGCTCTCTCTTTGGCTTATTTGTAAGTTGAATCAAAGAAAGGCAGAGTCCATCAGGAATCACCTGCCTAGCTTTGCACCTAGTGTCTTTTACATCCCCAAAGTTCCATTTGTCATTCATCAGTGCTGAACTCCATGTGTATAAGACATCTGACTGGGTCATGTTCAGATGACCTCCAGCTTCAGGTGGACTCACTGAGGATGATTTTCAACTCTATTTTGAAGCATTTACATATGGAAAAATCCACTTCTCAGTAAATTTGCTGAAAGGGCTTTAATGAGGGACAGGACGGGGTCAGTATTTTGTCACTCCAGTATAATGGCTTGGTCAAATGTCCCACAAAGGCTTCTGTCAGTAACAAAAAGTTTTAAATTAGTGACGGTGTAGAAAATAGCTGCCCTGGATGCCATCACCTTGCTAAAGATTTTGAGTAAAATCACACTAATTGAAGATTCTGAAAATGATGGCAAATAAATAGGACAGCATCCAACGGATTTAAGCTTGTGAGGCCGAGGAGGTTGCTAGGGATTGACTCCTGCCTGTAAGGGCAAACTCAACCTCCGAGGCACACCTCCAGCCCGGGGGGTTATTTTTCTTCCTTTCCAGACAACTAACTCCACAGGTCACAGCCTTCCACCTCTCACAGCCACAACCCACACACATCACAACAGATGAACTCAACAGAACGGAAGTCAGTCTACAAACATACAAGCTGTTATATTCAGTGCCGTCTGTCCACCTCCAGGGGTGCTTTGAGGGCTCTCTGTGCAGGCCGATCCAGTGGTCATGAGGCCCCTTGTATCTGTTCAGGAACTCCTGTCATAACACACAGAAAGCAGACACATGTGTCTCTCAGTTTCAGGTGAGCCTTGAGTGTCTCCACTCCTCAGCTTCCTCTAGTGATGACAGCAGGGAACAACTGAGGGACGCAGACTTTGGAGCCATAATAGCCCTCAGTCCTCAGTGGGTCCAGCTGAGATCTATAATTCTAAAGTTCCTCATCTGAATTTAATGACACACCCCTCTGTGGCTGGGATGGTCCCTGGTTAAGCTCTCCTTACAATTATTAACAGTGCTTTCCTTTGGTATGCAACACCTGCAAACTAGAAGGAAAACTCTCATGATCACAACATATCTAAGTAAAATAGTTTTCTGACCTTGTAGACTGACTGAGTATGACATGAGAGAATGTTTCCTGAATGTCTCAAGGCTCCAGTCAGAAGTGTTACTACCTGCAAATGGCACATACTCACAGTTCCCCATCTCTTCGCCTGAGTGGGGTGGGACCCTTCCTTATGCTTTAACTGTAAGCTTCCATCTCAAGACAAGACATATTCAACAGAACAAACAACCAATCCCTGATCAAGTCTTACCAGCTCCTCCAGGCTTTCAAATCGAGCAAGTTGGGCTTCCAATGACATGCAGGAGGTCTGGCTGGATGTCCAGTTTCTTGATTGTTCAGAAAAATAAAAACATTTATTTCCAAATCCAATCCATTCTCTTGGACAGGTGGCATAGGTACTTCTGATGGTGATCTGGTCTGCTTTTCGTACTAAAATTTAGACAACACACTGAATTATCACAAGCATGTCTATGTCTTGCCTCTTTCTGGTATACCCTCCTACAGGGCGATGTGCTGTATCTTCCTGCACACATTACTCTTCTCTGTCCTCACAACTCCTTGAGGTTTCTCCTTTGAGTTCTCCTCTCCCTGTTCTCTGCCTTGAAGCTCGCCCAGGTAGACAAGTGTCTCTGATTCTTGCTCTAGCCGTCTCTGACTGTCATCTTCCCAGGGCTGCTGAGTCTGGCCTCCTGTGCACACCACAGCCTGTGCTGTTCCTTCACTGCACATTCCTGCTGCATCCTAAGTTCCCAGAGGACAGGAACTTCCAGTGTTTCCTCTAGAGCCCTTCTCACAGTGCCTGGCTCACAGTGGCTCAGGAAATATTTTCTGACAGTGTGAATGTGGACAGAATTCTCCGCAATAAGTCCAGAATAAGTCACTTACCTGACAAAGCAACAGAAAGCACAACTACAGCTACAGTGAGGACGGTGATGATTACATAGCAGCAGCAAAGCTTAACAGGAGACAGAGAGGAGATGATCCTGGGACAGTTTCCTTTGTGCTTTTTACCTGAAAACATAAATATCAGAATCTCAACTTCAAGAATGTCTTAAGGAAACAAAATATATTTACCATAAAAACCCAGTCTACATTTGGTTACAAACCCCTTTCCAAGAAGACTCTGGTCCATAAAGGATGCCCATGGTAGAAAGAAGGCTTGAGATGATGGAAACAGGACTTCAGTCAGAGAGTCTTCTAGTTACTGAACTAAAGGCTAATGATGAAAGAGCAAGAAACAAAAGGGGTAAAAAGCAGATAATAACAAAAATCTGGGTGGTTCCATAGAAAGTGTCCCAGCTGGAAGGAGTGAGGCTAACATTAGGAAACACATCAGTATGATTAGAAGTATTAACAGAATAAGAGGAAAGATAGGAACATCTCAATAAACACAGCAAAATTATGTGAAAAGTGGGAGTTAAAGGAACTTCCTCAACCCTACAAAAGTTATCAATTAAAAACAAAACCGTAAATCCAACTACAGTGTGCTTCATTCTCAATGGTGTAATTTTGAATGCTTTCCCAGCAGTCAGGAGCAAGAGTAGATATCCGCTCACTACTCCAGGTTGACATCTCACAGCAGGTCCTCACCAGGGCAAGTAAATAGGGTCATGTGGCTGGAGAATGGTTAAGCAGTTCGGAGCGCTTGCTGGTCTTCTAGAGGACACAGGTTCAAACCCAGCACCGACAAAGCAGCTCACAAACATGCGCAACTCCAGTTTCAGGGAATCTGTTGCCCTCGTCCGGCTTCCACAGGCACGAGGCACTCGTGTGGTACAAAAACTTGCAGCCAAAACAGGCACATACATAAAATACGTTTTTTTTCTAAAAAAGAAAGAAGGGTTACACTTTTTAGGAACAGATGGGAGTGTTTCTCTTCACAGATGACATAGCTCTATCTACATAAAAATTCTAACAAATTACAAAAGACTACTGAAAGTAAAAACTGAGTTACAGAGCTGCAGGACACAAGGTCAGCTTGGTAAAAATCAATTGCACTTTGCTGTCAAAGGGAAATTAATATCTAAGACAGCACCACGTACAGTAATGCCAAAAAACCATAAAACTATAAATCTAAAAAAAAACTGAATCAAAATAATAAAAACTATATGTAAAGTAATGAAGAAGGGTAATGAAGTGATGAAGTAAAGAAGTAATGAAGACAAGGCTGGAGACTCGGCTCAGTGGTTAAAAAGCACCTGTTGCTCCTGCAGAGGACTGGGTTCAACACCAGCACCCACATAGCAGCTCACAACTATCTGTAATTCCAGTTTCAGGAAATCTGACACCCTTTCCTGACATCAGTGGGCACCAGGAATGCACACGATGCACAGATATTTTTTCAGACAAAACACCAGTACATGTAAAATTTCAAAAACCATCAAGGCAGATATAACACATAATGAACTGGAACACTCAATATTGCTAATACGTCAACAATCCCTGAACAAGTTTATACAGCTAACGCAGTTCTGCTTCCTGGGCGGTGATTGCCTTCAGAGAGAAAAAAAAAAAATCATGGATCCAAATTATATGAACAGTACTATGAAAAGTCCAAAGAACTAGAGTAGTAGTCAAAATGATTCTGAAAAAGAAGAGGTCGGATTCAGAGAGACCACACGGCCTGATCTTATGACTCGCAAGAAGAAGGATAAAGACAGCCTGGTGCTAACAAAAGAAACAGACACTAAAACAATGCAGCAGAAAAAAAAGACTCCAGAGATGTTATCAAACACACACAGAGATGATCAGGTTTCAGACAGGGAAAGAGTGGCATCGCTGCAGGATGTGCTACTCACACAACCTGGTGCCTGGCTGCTAAAAACAAGACTCAGAATGGACGGTATACTCGAGCACGAATCTTAATATCGTAAAGTCATTTGATTTTTTTTTTTTTTTAAATAGGGGATAGCGAACTTGTATTAGGCAAAAGACACCCTAGATTCAAGAGCACAATCGCTGTCTACGAAACAGGAGGGTGGTGAATTAGATGCGAATGTAGATCCCCCTCCTTTCTTTTAGAAAGGCAGAATTGTGCCACTATGAAGCTATTTGTACAGTGGGTGTACAATGCGGTGATGTGTCCCCATCTTACTCACATATCCCCACCCTGGAAAGGAAAATCTGCATTTAAGTTTTAAGAAAAAAAGAAAATGAAACCTTCATGTGAATATTTGTGGCAGCTTTAAAGATCACTGTAAAAAAAAAAAAAAAAAACAAAAACCCTAACTTTTGCAACCATTCAAATATCCCCAAAGCTGATGACAAAACAAACCCTCTCATTACAAGGTGAGAAAACAAAAACAGAAACCAAAAACCAAAAACCAAACTTGGGCCACATGCTTATACTGTCCATTTCTCATTCCACTTTACCAGGCCAAATGTCCCTACGGCTTCCTTCCCAAAATGTCCCTAACTAAGCTTGCCAGCAAGCTTAGGAACAATGAGCTAGAGGAAACTGTCTCCTTCCTGTTTACTTTGAGGAGAGACCCCAACCGCCGCCACTTATTTCCTCCTTCCATTTCTCTCTACAAGTTTCCTGCCAGCTTTGCTTAACGGCTTTTTATATTTGATTGTGAGACACTTGTGCACTTTGAATTCGGAGCACTGCCCCTGTGTCAGTGGTACTGTGGAAACAGTCGCTTGGAACCTAGCCAGCAGTGTTTACTAAGCCCGATACCCTACTGATACCCACTGCACTGTGGGTGAAGACAAAACATTGCTGCAATGTGAAAGAAGTCAAATGTGCAGTTTCTGCTTCAGGGATCTGTTTTGTGGCGTTCTGGAAAAGTGAGTGTACAACGGCTGGGGGCAGAGGAACAGCGTCTGCAACAGGGAATTGGGGGACTGGGGTGGGGGTTACGTATTCTTTTTAAACTATTGTTTTAGATTTATTTATCTCGTGTGTATGAGTGTTTTTTCCTGCATGTATGTATGTATGTTGCATATATGTATGCGTACTACATGTATGCCTACTTATAGGGAAGTTCAGAAGTGTGTGTCAGATCCCCTGGTATTGGAGTTAAGGATGGGGGCTGGGAATCAAACCCCAGTCCTCTTTAAGAGCACTAAATGCTCTTAATGGTTAAACCAACTCCCCAGCCCCTATATATCTTGATGAAGAATGATTATACGTTTTTCAAAATTCATGGAAATGTACACCAAATAAGTTAATTTTACTACAGCAAATTATACTTTTTACAAACGTCCCACTAATTTTATCCATTGCATCTTGCTCATTTTCACACAACTAAAATTAAGGACGTGTCTGCTTTAAAATATCAACCGAAGGGAAAGATGCATAGAATCGGAAGACTTTAAACACTATACTGTGGTCTTTGGATTTGGGTCCATACGAAACTCTCGACTTCATTCTTTCTAGTTATACAAGAATACAGAGACTAGCATGATAACTTCTCACATACTCACTACCCAGCTCTAACATGTCAGCTTGTGAGAAATCTAGTTTCCCCTGGGTTCTACTCCTATCTCTTCTCACTCCCTATAGAAAGCAAATCTTGGGGGATTTCTAAACTCCTTCATATATTAAATGTATAGGCTGCTTTGTGATTTCTAGTTTTGCATCGTGGAAAAAAAAAAAAAAAAAAAACTTCCAAATCCAGGAAGATAAGATAAACTCCTGCCCAGTTCTAGCTAGTTCCTCTATGATTGATCAGCAGCATTAGACTTTCGTGGCTAATTTCACTCAACACACCACCCGGGTCCACCGCTGCTGCTGTAAAAGACATTGTCCTGTCCTCTCTTATTGGTGCACGGTATTCCATTATAGATGGGAGTATGTATCACAGTTTTTCCCCATTTACTCACTGATTGATGCAGGTGAGTTCCACGTGCTGGCTATTGTAAACTGTTACAATACACAGTCAAGTGCAAATCTCTCTTATCAGGGGCTTGGAAGAGTCGAGAGGAGATAGACAATATTTACTATAAAATGCTGTCAGCTCTGATGCAAAAAGGAACAGTCAGATAAACACAGTTCACAAAACCTATAGTGTTCCTAAAATTAGCCGAGGTGATTACGAATATATTTACCATAATGAAACAATGAAAGTGTGGGTTAATTTTAATATGTCAATCAAAAACACATCCTACTCTGGCCTCAAACCGTTTGGACTGGTTCATAGAGAGGGGCCCCAATGGCAGGAGAAAGAGCCTGCCAAGTCTTTGTCTTTGTTGTTTTCTTGTTGTTTGTTTGCCTGGGGAACCTTTATTTTGAATTACAGATAGGATACACCCCAGGGCCTCCATACAAGGGGACATGTCCAGGCAGTCTCCAGACATCCAGCTTGCAGGGACATCCAACTCGACCCTTTCTCGCTGGTCCTCCCCCGTGTACTCAAGGGATTTTCCCTCTCGGACAGGTTCCCGAGTTTCATCTCCGAACCAGTCTGCCGCTTCCCACCCTTCTGTTTTGCCTTGACTAGGTAGTCCCCAAAATGAGCCCCCAAGTTGGACAGAATCTTCTTTTGGGCATCATCCTTCTACTCGTTTCTTTGCTTCCTCCTCCTTCAGCATCTTCTTTTGCCAGCTTGGCATGGCCTTCTCTAGTCTGAAGCCCTGCTGCGCAGCTCTCTCTGCACAACCAACCCGACGCCTCAAAGGAGGCACCACTTGGTTTCTGGCACTCTTCTTGCCACCAGCTCTGGCTCCTGGGGTTGCAGGTGAGGGAGGCTTCCTCCTCCACCACTGCTTCCCCATCTGTCTGCTCCTCCTCGTATTCTAGTTCTTCATGTCTTGACATCCTGGAGTGACCACAGCTGTCCTTTTCTGTGCCAGGCCTTTGTTTTAAACGGCCAGCCTTTTCGTCTGGAAGGTGAAGAAGCCACCATCTTAGAAGTCCGCCATCTTTGTTGCTTATCGCTTAGTGGGGGGCTCTCTTCCTGACTTCAGTGTATTTAACTAACTCCTAACCCCTCAGAAGTACATGGCTTGCCTGAGAAACAATAGTCTTACTCATGAGCTTTCTCCTTTGGTGTTAGTCAGAGGATAGGAATTCGTCACGGAAGCTGTGGTGGGTGCGAGAGGACTGGTTTCACAGACGGCTAGCAGGGCAACTTTCACCTAACTCAGTTGCTTTATACATTTTGGCCATTGCCCTGAAGACTTGGCCGCAGTTTCCGGCCAATAGAAAAGTCTGAACGAAGGAAATCTTTCCCTTTGTAACTTTTCCCAAGACAGTATGTGCTTTGGCCTTACTGTAAGGAATATGTGATTTGGCAGCATCCGGGGAGCCTACCCACAACTCAGAGTCAGGGGCAGCAGACAGAGACCTTCACTGGCTGCTTTACTTCAAGAAGGGCGGGTTGTTCAGTGTGTTTAAGGGTTATGGGTAAGTGTGGGGTGGGGGGTACTTTAGGTGTGCACTGGATGGCACTGGGTAGGGACCAGGGGTTCAAGGGAGGCAGATTCATATCTCTTTCCTTTTCAGTTGTCCCCCACCTCCCAGGCCAGTGTTTCCAATCGTTACAACAGAGGGCCTGTGTGCTCTAGGGATCTTGGCCTGATCTCCTCAGGAAGCCACTAGACCCTTGATTTAACAGTAATTGTGAACTCTGTTTTTCGAGACATTCAGTAAATCTGTTCCTAAACAAAAATAACAAAGTGGAGCTAGAGACACAACTCAGGGGTGAAGAGCACTTGCTGCTCGCGCCAAGAGAGGACCTGGTTCATTCCCAGCCTCCACTGTGGCTCACAATTGTCCGAGTCCAGTTCTGGAGGACTCCTAGCCTTTCTCTGACCTCTGTGGGCACCGGGCATTCATGTGGTGTATGGTGTACATACGGGCAATTTTACAAAAAAAATAAAATAAAATAAATTTTAAATATTTTAAAGGGAAGGAGATTTAAAGAATGAAATATAAACGTTTCTCGAAATGGAGAGGCTACAGTTTTAAGATAGAAATCTCCAATGTTTCTTCTTCATCTCTGACCATAAGCTAAAAAACTGTAGATGGATTTGTGGGTGGGATCTCCTATCCCCTGCCCCACTGAAAAACCTGGGATAAAATAGCAAACACTAGGACAGAGATTGTTCCCTTAAGCCACAAGAGTCTTCTAGGGGAAAAGAAAAAAGAAAAAAGGAGTGGGTATAACTGTGTCCTAAGGAAGAGAGGAATTTCAGACAGACTGGAAACTGGTGGGTGCAGGGGTAGGGGAGGGGCATGAGCAACACGGGGCAGTTCGTATTAGGTGTGTCCTGGTTGTCCTGGGTGGCAGCAGTGTGTCTTAGCATGCCTCAAGACCCCCAGCCAATCCTCCGGGAATCCAGACACCTACTTACTGTTTAACCTCTCCCTGCAGCCGCAGGGATTCAGAAGGAAGCATGAACGTGAGCGGAATGGCCATGGCCAAGCAAGACTCACAGACATGCCCCACTGAGGTGCCTGGGAGTATTTGTAAGACTGGGTAAATGTAATCTGATGGGTAGTTTGTTCAAACCTAACACCTACAGATCTTTTAATTTCAGAGGGTGAGCAAACAAGCCTAGAAAAGCAAACAAATCCAAGCCTAACATGTTACTTCTGTCAATACACACATTGCCTCACTCTGGAGGACGTACGTATGGTTTGTTTTTAGCACTTTCTGTAAGCTAGCAGAGCATACCTTTCCGGATGTCTGAGAAGAATACACTAACAAATTCATGTTTGGCTGCTCTTCCCCAAACATGTGTTCTTACCCACCCAGAACAAACCCCCTTCCCCAGCTTCTGCCAGTCTTCCGAGAGCCACTGTGGCAGGCTAGCGAGTTCCCCTGGTAAAACTCCCCTTTCTCCTTTTAATTCAGTTAACATTAAATACATACCGCTTTTTCTATCCTCCAGGTCATTTGGGGAGGTGGTCTCTTCAGGTAGCATTCTCATGAGAGCTTTGCGCTTGTACCTTCTCGCTGAAGCAAAGAACCTCAGAAGCATCGAGAGCACCATGGAAATATGGAGCCCAGGAAGGAAACTGGGCGGGGTTTTGCCAAATTTGGAAATTCCCTGCCCAGCTTCACCAGTGATTTATTTCCCGACCAGTTTGAACACATTCCGTTTCAAGAAACAGAATTACAATTTTGGAGAGGGATTGTGACAGAAAATGGTATACTGTAAAGGAAATAAACAGAAGTGAGAAAGGCTTTTAGAATTTGACAGTGCAGAGTGTTTTCAAATGACAGCAACTTCACACACTTTTCTGACAAGCTTTGATGACGATAGGGGGTGTTTCACTGCCCTGCGGACAGTGTGTCTTTTGATTGGAGGCAGAACTTTCAGCTAGGAGACATTTTTCTGACAGAGGGTAAGTCTGTCTCATTATCAGAGTGACGGTGCCTTTGAGTTTGTGCGGAAGGTCTTGTCCCGACCAGTTTTCTATTGTTAGGCACCTTCTGAGCTACCTCCAGCAGGTGGGACCTATTTATATCTTTAAATATTTTTGTAACTTTTTTTTTTTTAATATCTGGGGCCGACTGGGTGACAAAGAAATTTTCTTAGCAGCTGTTTTTAATCTTTTTAAGAAGTACCTATCAAAAATTGTTTGAAGTTTCCTTGGTCAGTGTTGGACATTCTGCCCAGACCTGCATGCATGACATGCATCCCCCTGCCTGATCCAGGGACAGTGTTTCTACTGTTTGTTTTGTTTTTGTTTGGTTTTAGAGAATGGTGGGTTTTATGGATCAATGACTGAAACAAAGACATAAATTATGAATAAGAAAGGAATGGAATTTTCTCTTTTCTTTTGAGTTTAGCCCAGAAGAACTTTTCCCTTTTTCTGGGGTTGCTCAGAGCAGACATGGAGCAGAGGGAATATGTTTTCACCCTTGAAAACATATACAGGTAGCTAAATAAAGCTTATTAGTATTTAACATGACGACAAGAATAGTTTTGGACATATTAAAGACTGTCTCTAACTTGACTACTTCTAAAGTAACTGACCATTGATCCGCGTGTATATTAAATCATACAGCCCATAGAAAGTCTGGCAAATTTGCCTTTTGGCTTTTTTATAGTGTCCTATAGTCTTTTAAGTTTAACCATGTCAAAAGCTGTTTTTAAAATATCTAATTTTAAAATTTAATTCTAGGTAAAACTCTGAATTTCCCTAAAACAGTTTAAAATCTCCAGCTGTGTTTCTGTAATATCAAATAAAACAATTTATCTCAAGAGGAAAAATCAGGGCCCAAGCAGTTAGAGATGTTTTTTGTTTGTTTGTTTCCTTAAGTGAGAATTTGACCAAGAAAGTAGCAACTATATGACAAAGCCATAAAGAGCTGCTTACACATACTGGCACCACACCATACCACATAGTCTTAAGACTATCCATGTATATATTTTAAATTATCAACCTCATGTTACAAGCTTTAAGTTAACCTTTTTATAGATCTTACAGATTTTTAACCACACCTTATCCAATAAATTTATAAATTATAGGTACAGAAAGTTTACATAAACCAACAGCTCAATACCTTGAGGCTGTTTGCCTTTTTTTTTTTTTTTTTTTTTTTTTTTTGCCTTAGTGTTAAGATGGCTTTTCTGACTGTAAACATAAGAGAAAAAATTTTAAAGCATACCTGGGCTTGTGGCAGGGCATTACCCAACTTCAGAGTCAGCTTTAATAAAGAAGAGCAGCATAACAAGTTTATATTTTATACACTTAAAAGACACCCGAATCCCTTTTTGACTGGATTCAGCAGCCAGAAAACACATAAATACTGAGCTCTGGTTAACAAGGCAGCAAGAGACAAAAGAGAACATTATTACAAAAAAAAAAAAAAAAAAAAAAACAGAACACATATCTATAAGAGCAATCAGAAACGGAATACTTCTTCTGGGACTCCATACACACACACACAGGACAAAATCTGTTTGTAGAGTAGCCATGCAGGTGTGTGTGTGTGTGTGTGTGTGTGTGTGTGTGTGTGTGTGTCCGTCCTCCGCGAGGGCAACGGGTTTCTCGCCATTGCTTCTTTATGATCTCACCAGACACAGAAGCCATTGCGCCAGGGAACACTTGCACGCAGCGCACACCTGCGCACGCCAAAAGGAGTCCTACGTCTCAGCTGACTTGGAATGGGACATTTAAAAACAGGCAAAACACGAGACAACACAGAATGAGAAACAAACAAGTGGAAGGCTCTTCCTCCCTTAATAGTTAGAGCAGGAGTCCGTGACCCCTCACGCTGGGCTATCCGAGCCCTGCGCTTGGCTCCCAGTGTGGTGTGGCTTCTGTCCCAACTCTACCCATGGACGCAGGAGCTGGGCTCCGAGTTTCTTTCTGTCCCCAGGATTCAGCAGTGCCCAGTGACCCAGAAAATAATCTGTGGGCCATAGAATATCTTCTTTGCCCTGGAACAGGATAAACTGGTCCCGTCAGACCAATCCGTTCCCAGATGGGGACCCCATAAGGAACCAGTTAGAAAAAATGCTTGCTGTTCGCCTACCAAGAGCCACCATTCACCTGGAAGGTTTCCGAGGCTGAAAGCACTTCCCGCAGACCCGAATCCCCTCCCTAGGGTATCTTACGCCTCTCAAGTTTCCCTGAGAGAAGAGCGAAGCTCCAGAATGTTTTTTATCTTGCTTGTGACTCCATGTGTAAATCCTAAATCCTGTAGGGAAGGGGAAAAAAAAAAAACCATTCCCACAGCGTTTGATTAAATTACAAGCAAGATTTTAATACTGGACTGTGATGTTTGTAAAAGCTGCCCAGGACCACATGGAGAATCTCCCTTGGGCCCTCTCCATGTCCTGGACCACGTGGAAATACCTCCTAGGGCTCCAGCAAGAGATCTGTGAGCTGCTCACGGGGATTTTTAGCGTCAGATCCCATAAGGCTATGTGTTTCCTACTAGGCTCAATCAGGGGTGAGCACACTTTTGGATGTATTTTCTGCCTAGACATTCCCCGCCTACCTGTTTTCTGTCTAGGTATTTCCGCCTCTTACCTGGCTATCTCCTGCCCAGGGAAAGCATGTATTCTGTGGCATTAAGTTTGGACCCGGACTGCATTATTCATGGATTCCAGGAAGAGCAGCTGTGCACCTCATTTCATTGAAGACGTAAGTCGTGTTTAACTTTCCTGGCTTCTCTAGGGTTATCTGTGTGCATAAGGCCTTTTTGCCCTTTACAGTTTATTACTCTCCTCTCTCCCTGACCTTTATGACTATCATCAGGTAACTCAGAAGACAAGCTTTCCTTGGAATGTATTAACAGAGCTTCCACCAGCCCCAAAGCTAAGAGCATCAACAGGAGCATCTGAGGCCTGGAACAGAGGTTTCCGGCTTTTATCTGTAACCACTGAGGAGCCTGCCTGACTCCATTTTGAGGCAGGAGCCATTATGTTATATTGGGGGGGGAGGGGAGTAGGGGTTTTTTTTTGTTTGTTTGTTTGTTTGTTTTTAAGACTGTTTCCTGAAACCTGACCTACTCAACCCTTTTAAGGAACCAAACTATCGCAAAAGAGGGGCTGTTCTCCCGAACATGATTTTAAAGGGGAGTCAGCCCCAGGGTATAGGGGTGTTACGGACCCAGAAGAGGGCAAAGGGAAGGAAAACTGTCCAGTCTCCACCAGTTTCTAGGGTTAATTTAGACAGAGTCTCCCTGAGTATCCGATTCGTCCTCTCTACTTGTCCTGAACTCTGGGGTCTATAAGCACAAAATTGTCAGCATATATACTTAGAGCCGCTATGCTTTCACCACTGCCCACGTACATGGGGCAGTCGACAGGGAGAGAGGGCTTCTAACAGCAGAAGGAAAAAACATTAAAAACAAGCAAGAAATCCTGGACCTCTTAAAGGTCCTCTGGTTACCCCCCAAAGCTGGTCTTCATACATTGTCCAGGACACCAAACCGGTAATTCCTTAGAGGCACAGGGAAATAGACTGGCAGACCAAGTGTCCCGAGAGGCGGCTTTGGGTACCTCCCAGTACCCTTATTGCCATGGTATCCCTGGAACTGCCTGAGAAGCCAGAGTATTCTCCCAAAATTAGAGAGAGGCTGTCCAAGGTCAACAACACCTATGTCAAAGACATGGGTACACACGGCAGGTGACTGCATTATACGTCCTAGTGAGTTTGCTCCACAGCTTATTCGCCAGATACACAAGAGCTCCCACTTGGGAGTCCAAAAAGTCAAGGATGCATGAGGCCAGCAAACTTCCAGATCTTCAACATGGGGCTGATGGAAAGAAGCCATTCTCAAGTGCCCCATCAACACTTTGTCCTCAGCCCTGGGATCAAGAACTCGGACAAAGGCCAGGAGCTAACTGGGAGGTAGATTTACTTTGGTTTTTATAGATAATCATCTCTGGATGGGTTGAAGCATACCCAACCAAGAGAGAAGCCGCCACTGAAGTGGCCAAGAGAATGCTGGAAGATATCATCCCCTGGTATGGCTTGCCCACCCTAATTAGGTCAGACAATGGACCTAGTATCTCAGGTAACTCAGTCATTGGCAAAGTTTTTGGGGACAGATTGGAAATTACACTGTGCTTATAGACCCCAGAGTTCAGGACTAGTAGAGAGCACGAATCAGACACTCAAGGAGACCCTGACTAAATTAACCCTAGAAACTGGCGCAGACTGGACAGTCCTCCTTCCCTTTGCCCTCTTCTGTGTCCATAACACCCCCTACACCCTGGGGCTGACACCCTTTAAAATCATGTTCGGGAGACCGCCTCCTCTTTTACTAAACCTACACTCAAATATCATAGCCGAATTTGACGATCAAAAGTTCCTTCTGTCTATCCAGGCTCTCCAAAAACCACAGCGCGGTGTTTGGCGAGGACTACCAGAAGTGTATGAGTCAGCACCACTTCCAAGACCCCACTGCTTAGAACCAGGGACCCAGTGTGGATAAATAGACACAGTCCTAAGACTTTCCAACCCTGCTGGAAAAGACCCCACACACGTGATCTTGACCACACCCACAGCCGTCAAAGTCTACGGGATCTGCACCTGGATGCACCATTCCCACATCAAACCAGCGGGACACGTGGCTGTGGACACCATCAAGCCAGACGAGTCCAGCTACCAGACAAGGACAGGACAAGCTAATGGAACACCGAACCACACCCCAAGGACCCCCTAAAGCTAAGCCTCAAATACTACTAACTATCTTCACTCTTCTTGCGGGACCCATCAATGTATGGGGTTCAGGAAATAGCAACACCGATCCGTATACCCCCCAGAATATAACATGGGTCATTACCAACACCGCCACTGGAACGATTGTTAACTTAACCTCCAAGTCTGCTCCTCCGAGTACCTGGTACCCTGATTTAATTTTTGATCTTTGCGACTTGGTGAAAGACTCATGGAACCCCAGCGACCAGACTCCCTTCCCAGCCTATGGCTGCAATTGGCCTCGGACCCGAAATGGGTTACGCAGCCATTATTTTTATGTATGCCCTGGAACTGGCAGGAGTCAAGACCAGAAAACAAAATGCGGGGGGCGGGAGTCTTACTTTTGCGCCACTTGGGGTTGCGAGTCCACTGGGGCCATATATTGGTCCCCCCCTGTTAAAAATGATTTCATTACAGTCCGTAAATGGGGATCCTATACGGGAGGAGGGTCCCACACGACTGCTACTCGCTGTACATCAAAATGCAACCCCATAGTTATCCAGTTCACACAAAAGGGTAAAGAGGCCTCAGACTGGGAAGCCGGAAAAACCTGGGGGCTCAGGTTATATGCTACTGGGTATGACCCAGGGGTCCTGTTCAGCATCCAGCTTTTTATACAGTCTACCTCCCCACCCCCGACCCCCACCCCGTGGTGGTAGACCCTAACGCAGTGCTCCCCAATGTCCCTGTCCCGGTCCCAGTTCCTCAAGGACCGGGGGCACCAAATAGTGCCACCACATCGGGACCAAGGCCGGGTCTAAGGCCCATGATGGCTACTCCCTCTCAGGCTAGCAGCGCCAGGTCCACCCAGTAAGACCTATAACAGACCACCTATGCTGTTTTTAAAGCCACCCAACTTAACTGCCCAGTGTTGGTTATGTCTAGATGCCCAGCCCCCTTACTACAAGGGTATTACCATCCAAGGTAATCATACTGCAAAACCAGAGTCCACATCTTGTCCCTGGATCAGTAACCCAGGGAAAGGGGCTTACCCTAGAGATGATCCAAGGCTCAGGGCTCTGTGTGCAAGGCTCTAATTTATCTGTTCCCCAGTCCCACAGACACTTCTGTAACCAAACTAGTACCCTTACTGGGACTGAATATCTGATTACCCCCAATGACACATGCTTCTCCGGGTTAACACCTTGTATACACGCACAGGTGCTTACACAAACTCAAGGATACTAGGCCTTGGTTCCGATTGCCAGAGCCTCTATTGTACGGATGATGAAATGAGTAACTGATTGGCCCCCTTCTCTGGCTCCAGGTACAAGATGGCTGCGCAGCCGCAATCTTAGTTCCAGACCTGTTGGGACTGAGCATAGCGGGTGCAGCTGGAATAGGAACCTCGCCCTTATCCTACAGGACAAAATTAGCAGGCTTTGAGCCAGGCCATAGTTGCACACTTGTCAGAACTAGAAAGGTCTGTTTCCCACCTGGAACTCTCCCTTGTGCATAAATACTTAGGAGTCCGGGTCTTGGTGGCAATTCTAGGACCCAACACCATGACCTTGACTTTGGAATCACCATCCCCTTCCCTAATCCCACTACTAAGACTCCCTAGTCACCATCCCTATTCTCTTGATCACCACTTGTTTTTTGAGATTTTTCTGTAATTATTATCCCATTGTCTCACCCTATAAAACCTGCACATGATTTTACCCCTTAAAAGGGTCCCAAGAAATGGACTTGGGGCTGCTCTCTTTAACCCGATTTAGGAAGCAGCCTGGCCAGCTCTTGGTGCACCCTGCAAAATAAAAATAAATAAGAAGCTTGCTCTTATTTAGCTCAAATTGTGGTAGTGGTCTAATTCTCTCCCAGTGGGGTTAACACCACCTCTCTGGTGTTTCCACCAAAGTGCTTGAAAAATGTCTTCATGTATGACTTCCTTTGTTCTGTAACTATGTAAACTCCATTACCACCTTGGGACATTGAATTTGGGGCAATCTAAATATATGCTCCTGGACCATGATCACTCATTATGTCTCCAGAATAAACTTATATCCCCTTGAGGTAAGAGTTGTGTTTCTGCACACAATGGGCAAGGACTCTCTGGGAGCAGGATAAGAGAGCCCCATGTTGCTGTTGTAGGAAAAGTAAAGCGGAGAAGAGATAGACGAGAGAGACTGCTCTATTCCAATAGTGAGGGCCCCAACTTTTCCATGACATGAGGGTTAGCATATTTAGAGGAACTGGGTGGGACATACATATGTGTGTTTCTCCCTCTGTGTGTGTGTATCTGTGTAAGTAACAAAAAGTTACCGCTGTGTTTGTGGTTTGATTTGGGGCAGGGTGAGTTGTTTTCACTGTTCAAGCGTTGTTTCTGCAGGTGGAGCTGAGCAGTTAGGCTGAGGCTGTTGCGCAACACAGCCTGACTCAATTCCTTGTGGTCAGAGGGAGGGGGGTCAGGAAAAGTGGGAGGGGAGCTGTCATTCGGGGAGGCTGCTGGTGAGTCTCAGAGGTGGAGTGGGCACATTGAGGATGCTTCTAGCTTAGATAAAAGCTGCTAGTGTGGAGCCTTTAAGAATTCAGGGGTACTCTGGGCAGTTAAAGCCCAGAGGAAGTTGGTGAGGCTGTTGAAAAAGCGGGAACTGAACAGTAAAGTTAGTACAGTCATGATTGGGCCTGCTGTAGGGGCAATACACAGTCCCCGAGCAGTAGGTGTCCTTCCGGAAAGTGTTGTCTGCCCTTTCTCTGTGTTTTATTCTTTTTAATGACCATCTGGAATTTCCCCTTACGAGGCAGGGTAGGTTCGCAACACAGCAACATGCTTCCCCTTCAAAGGCCCAGAAGCCTTCTTTCCAGCAGTTTATTAAGTCTGTGGTTTTAGATGACCAGCGCAGCCAAGGAATCCATTTGAGTTTGTAGTGTTAGCTGTACCAGGGTCAGTTCATCCTTAATCTGATTGTTCATTTGGCTGTGCTCAGCCTGGAAATCCATTTGAGTTTATAGTGTGGCTATCCTGTACTGTACCAGGGTCAGGTCTTCCTTAATCTGATTGTTTGGTTGGCTGTGCTGTACCCATTGGAACCCTTTTTGCTTTTCCATGGTGGTTGCCCCTCTAGAGAAATCCCCAGCCATTTGGGGAGTAGAATGGGACTTCTCTTTCCCTTGTTATAATAAGATATTAATAATCTTCCCATCCCAGGAGAACATCTAAATCTGGAACGAAAAAGACTGTGACATGTTTTCCTCCAGGTTAGCAAGTATAAGTGTCATACTGGCATGCAAAGTAAGTCCCATTTGATGCCCTTGCCTTGGGAGTCAACTGGGTACAATTCTGGTCCTGCACAGTTGGCTTCTCTGATTATCTGAATGGGGTCTGGCTAAACAGGGCTCATTTGTTGACCAGCTGGTTTGTGTTTTCATTTGACTCCGCTAGCCTTTTTAGAAACAGCCTGTCTGTGGAGATGAGAGGTGAGCAACTTCAGAGAAAAGAGAGCAGAGCCTGGTTAAGGGGAGTGAAGAAGGGAATGCAGCTAAATTAGAATGTTGGCCATCAGAGGAGGTGATGCTGTGGGGAAGGAGTGTGCTAGATTATCAGGGGACAATTAAAGGGAGGTGGAAAAGGTAGAAAGAGAGAGGCAAGTCTGACCTTTAGGCAGAAGCACGTTTGTTGGTGGAAACACGGAGAAGGGGTCATCTCAGATCTCAGCCAGGTGGATGGATGGACCATATGTCCCACGCCATGTGGGTAGATGAGAGAAAATTCCCACAGGGAGAAACTGACTGCAACCTTATGGGGCAGGAATAATTTCCATAGTCAGGAAGTGGGGAGTTTAGACAGGAAACGACCCAAGTGTCTGTGTGTAGTGACAGTTGTGGGGAAGAGTGTCTTTCCTGTACAAGATAGGCTCTGGAGATGATATTTTTGTTGTCAGAGCAAAGTCTGTTGGGTCATTTGGCTGGCCTCAGTATTGAGAAGAAAGATACATCGTTTGTCTTTCTGATGTCCCCTGCAGTGGAGAATGGCTGCTTGGGAGGAAGAGGTGCTTCAAGGAGTTTCTGTGTCAAAAGAAGCTAATAACTATTGTTCTCTTTTGCATTAGGGAACCCCTTTCTCTTCAGAGTAAGATGTTATTATTTTGTAGGTGGTTTTTTTAAGTAATTGACCGTAAGTTTGGAAACAAGTGTAAGCCCAGGTAAGAACAGTTAGTTCTGCTTGTTGGGAAGCTGTGTAAGGGGATAGGGATTTGGCTTCCAGTATTGTGGGCTCAGGACAGTAGTGGGGTTCCCTTGAGGTGTAGCACATCCTGCTGTATAAGGGGCTTGTTTTAGGGTGCCACCATCTATAAGCCAGTCTTTTGATGGCCTTTTGAAGTGAGTAATTGAAGACATGGGCAAAAGGGCAGAAGAGAGGTCGAGTGTCTCAGAGGAAGAGTGAAGATCTGAGGCCATGGAGGGGTTCTTGGGGAGAAATGTTGTGGGCATGGCCCAAATATGAGGTTGGGGTTTAATAAGTAATCATGGAGAACTTGAACTATGGATGGAGGAAGAGTCAGGAAACCTCCATGGCCAATGAGGCCCTTGTGCATAGTGGGGATGTGTAGGGGGCTGTGAAGTGGCCAGGTTCTAGAGGCAGGGGGGCCAGCCTCTGCTGACTGTGTCTAGCTGATCTACACACTGGAGACGGAGACCAGGGGATGAGTCTAGGTTGGTGGGTCCTTCTGTCTTGAGATCTCTGGGGCAAAACCATCAAGGTGTGTTGCTAGGCAAGCAGGGTGTCTGAGCCCTCCCATGTGAAGAGAAGAGGGGTAGGAGGAATGGTGCAGGGGAACAGTCAAGAGAGCATCTTTAAGATTGAAGAAGAAAAGAAGGCATCAGAGGAGGGGATGCAGGCGAGCAGTGTGTATGGATTAGCAATCTCAGGGGAAGGCTGGTTGTTCTTCCTGAGGTCCTGGTCCAAGCGATTAGTACAGTTGGGTTTTTCCGACACCTAGAATGGGAGCATTGTGGGGAGAGCTGGTGGCAGTTAAAAGGGCTACCTGTAGAGGTCAGGGAAGCAGTCAAGCTCAGCAATGGAAGTCCGCAAGCAAATGCATCTCACTTCAGAAGAGTGAGATCCCTCAGAGACCCAAAGCAAGCGAGCGGGTTTAGGATTTGAGTCAGAATCCAAAGAAAGATATAAGGGGAGTGGAAGGTAAAGTTATGCTTTCTGAGTTAGAAACGCATTGTTTATATGAGGTATAGAAAGTACAGCTTAGAGTAAGCATTGGAGAAACCAGGGTGGTTGGTCACATGGGCCTATATCTTTCAAGGAAAGGAAATGGATGATGCCTGATCACCTGGAATGTCAGGTTGAAAGTGGTCAGACAACCTGGTGATCCTCTGCTATTCTCTTAGGACCCAGCCTGCACCGGAATCCCCCCAATATCCTGAGCATTGTTTAGGCCCTAATCCTGGGCTCTGTCTCTCAGTGAACAGAACCCATCCCCATCAAAGAAGCCTCATGTGCTTTGCATCCTCCACCAATAGAAACTCTTCTTATGCTTATCACAGATCCTCTTCTAGGCCCTTGCCCTAAGCTCTGTTGACCAGCCAGTAGAACTCATTCTTACTGTAAAGGTCACAGGTGCTTTGTTTCCTTGCTAGGGAGTTTCCATGTGGCCCTGTCTAAAACTGTTGTGGGAGATTTTAGTTATGGATAATGTTCCAGTGTTAGGGCAAGCCGGGCGGGTTTCTAAGGAACCACGAGACACGAACCGCTGCAAATGCATGAGGCATTTATTGATTACCGGCGCGCGTCCGGGTCCCGCCTATCCCACGCAGGAGATGAGCATGGCGGGCCTCGATCCCTTCCCCCCCAGCTCTTTTATGGGGTTCAGGGGAAAGGGGTCTGGGGATGGGGACTCGTGCAGCTTTGATTGGCTCAGAGCTCTCTGTTAAACTCATTGGTTGGGGTTTCACGTGCCGGGATCCAGGGGGGCGTGGTCAACCTGTGCCCTTGGACTAGCCATCCTTGAGACAGAGTGGCTCCTGGTATGCTGGGGAAGGACGAATCCTGCTGATAAGCTTAATGGTCATTTCCCTGTGGGTGGGGAGGAGACTGAAGAGTACCGTTAACGGCTGTACTTGGGAAGGCATTTCCCCCTATATGTGACTGCATTCCTATGCTTCATATTTCTTAAATCCTTTCACCAGTAAGCTGTCCTTGAAGCAAGTAAAGGATTCACTGCCTACCAGTAAACAAAGGAGTGGCTATATGGCTCTCCACAAGAATGGGACATTCCTTAGCCTTAAGGCAGATGAAGGTTAGGCTCCATTGATTTGTATATTGGAAGGCTGGGTGGAGACACAGAGGATTTTGGAATAAAAAAGAACTAGGGCAAGGACAGAAAGAGGAGACAGAGAAAGAGGAGACAGAAAGGAGACAGAGACAGACAGCAGAGAACGAAACATGAAGAAGCGAGGAGCAGGAGGAGAACCAAGAGAAGAGCATGGGGTGAGGAAGCCATTGGAGTGAGCTCTCTGCCTAGCTGCCGGAGCATTAGAATTCCCTGAGATTTGACATGGTTTGTGATTAATAAAGAGCATTGGAAAACTTCAACGTCTGGACTCTCCGTTAAGCGCCATAATTTTATTTTAACATAAAACTTCGTTGTGATACTTGTCACATGGAAACCCTTTCCCAAGTTTTACTATGCTTGAATGGGTAAGAAGAATAAACCATGAGGGCAGACTCTGGAAGTTTTGGACCCAGTACCTTCAAAGATGGTACTGATACGAGTTTCATCACCTCTCGAAGATCATCTCCTTGCTGGCCATTAGGCTTGCAGAAAGCCTCAACAATGAGGCAAGATAGAAACCCAGGGAAAATTGTGGGGACACAGAAGAAAATGAACTGTGCACTCTTTTAGTCTAGGTGAAAACACACGTGACACACTTGAAGGCCCAAGAAGTGAGAGGACTAATAAGAAAAGCATGACCACACCCCAGGGCCCCCTCCCCTAATACAGTCCCTTACAGGCTCCTACTGCTAATGTAAGAGCAAAAGGCACGTTTTAAATTTTAATTTCTGTACCCAAGAGATCTATAGAACAAGGACAAATAACTTTCTGGAGTGCTGGGTGAGGCTGTTCAGGTGAGATACAGGAAGACAGAATCCTGTAATCTCCCTTTTGTTCAAGGATGGATAACCTTCTGGAATGTTGGGCGGGGACTATCTAGATCCCATTTTGTTATGCTCCAAATGAACCAGATTTACTTAGTCACTTGTAGGCAAGAGACAACCCACACAGGAAGTATGTCTGTCAGGACTGATGCTTACAGCTGCTTGGATGAGACGTTCTCCAAATGTTGCATCTCTAGAACACCCAAAGCTCCTAATTTAAACCAATAGCAACATAAGGTTCCTCTGGCCCACTGCGAGAAACCCCATCAAACAAACTCACTTGCCTTGGGCCCTAGAGGTATTGCGTAGGCTGATTTTTTTTTTCTGGGATTTATTTCAGAGTTTTCTTTTTCTTGCTTTAGCATTCTGCCTCCCTGGGAGAAGGAAAGGGTCTCTTTTTTCCCTTCCTTCCTTGAGGACAAGGACAGGACAAGATGTACATGGAGAGACTTCCTTCTTTGTTTTCTTGCTCTACCACCATGTGTGGCCCGGTGGCCTGGAGCTGTGAGGTGTGGATAAGGCTTCTTTCCCTCTTTCCCCTTCCACGGGGCTCTGTGTGTGATTCATTCAGGCCACTTACATTCGCTCCATGTGAACATCCATACTGGCCAAAAAGAGGGGGTGGCTACTCTCCCATGATGTTTTCTGGGGGTCCCTACTGGATGATAAGGTCAATTCATTGCTTCTACTGGATCAGGAAATAATATCAGACTGACTTTTGGAGTCTTCAGTTTTCGAGATGTTAGTTTGCATAATATATACTGTGTCCTGAAGGAAATCAAGAGATTCCCTTGTGAATTTGCCAACAGAAGTATTTTGGGGGAAGATGTGGAGGGTTCTCCCAATATCTCTAGGTACTTACAAGAAGGAAATTCATGGTATCTGAGAGGCCATCATACCTTAACTATGCATTAAAAAGAAAAATATAAAATCAGTGCCTAGCCCGAGTGTTCATCAGAGAGGCTTTCTCCAGCAACCAATGGGAGTAGATGCAGAGGCCCACAGCCAGGCACTCCTTCAGAGCTCCAGGAACCCAATGAAGATCTGAGGAGGGATTGTGGGGACCTGACTGGTTGAGGACCCGAGGAAAACACATCCCATGGACTCTTATGGGCTCACAGAGACTGAAGCAGCAGACCCAGAGCCTGCATGGGTCTGAGCTAGGTCCCCTAAATATGTTTTAAGATTGTCTTGCTTGGTGTTCTTGTAGAACTTCTAAAATTTAGGGGAAGTACCTGCCCTTGGGACCCTTTTCCTCCTACTGGGTGGCCTCGTCCAGCCTTGAGCTAGGGGCCTGTGCCCAGCCTTGTCCCATTTTGAGGAGCCCTGATTGAGTGGTAACCCTGGGAGGCCTACTCTTTTCTGAGGAGAAGCTGGAGGGGGCCTGGGTGGGGGGGATGGGTCTGAGGGAGAGGAAAAATGGAGCAGGGAGCTGGAAAGAGTGGAGGGAGGTGAGGCTGGGGTTAGTAGGTATTATACAAGAGAAGAATTATATAAATATTTTTAAAAATTAAATAATAAAAGAAAAGAAAAAAGAAAAATATAAAGCTTGATCCTTGCCAACAAATGTAAATCTGGAGTCGGGTAAAACATGTCATACCAGAGTCACATCTGGATTTGTCTTTGGGGAAGAAAGAACTTTGTATAGCCCAAGCTGACCTCCAACTCCTAATCTCCTGCCTCTGCCTCTTCAGCATAACCCTACCAGCCTGCGCCACCACAGCGCAGAGGATATATTTGGCTAATTTAATAATTGAAGGTTTCTCTTGACAAGTTGCCCAGGCACTGAGGGTTCAGAGTGCATGCCTGCAAGGGCAAAGGCGCTAGTGGGCTGGAGAAGCTAGTGCAGGCTGGGGCGCGGGTAGGGAAGCAGGATTGGGGTGGAAGGAGCGTGTGGAACCGCCTGGTGGCCGTTGAAAGATTGTTTAGTTTATCAATGCATTTACATACATGCTCTTGTTGAGGAATTGAAGAAAAAAAAAATGTGTATCCCAGGCTGGCCTCAAACTCCAGATCCTCCTGCCTCTGCCTCCTTCAGCAAATCCTACCGGCCTGCGCTGGGATTAAAGGCATGAGCCACCAAAAGCCAATCTTAATGATCTGTTTCTTAAGTCAAATCTGTTTAAATTAATGATTTCTTTTCAAAAAACCTTTGATGGATTCCCAGGCCTTCCCCAGCCAGATGTCTGGTGGGAGCTCTGAATTGTCTCATGTAAAGCCTCAAATAATTCAGCTGCCAAATTTTTACTTTCCTTTAATTTCCTCATCTGAAAACCAGGCCTCAGGGAGTCAAAATATATATTTACCTTGTGTATGTGTGTGCAGGGGTGAGGTAGGAAAAGCTCACAGCAAGTGTAGAGGGACAATTGAGGGGAATCCTCCCTTTCTACCTTGATTCTCCCAGGGTGCTGTGTAACCTAGGCTCAGTGGCCAAGGTGCTCTGGGTGACTCCCCTGTCTCCACCTCCCGTCTCTCTGCAGGAGTGCTGCGATACAGATGTGTGCTTCTGCATCTGGCTTTTCATATGGATGCTGTGGATTTGACTCCAACTGTGAGGCTTGCACAGCTGCAGCTTTTATCCAGAATCCTTTTCTCTGTCCGATTTGAACAGAAGCAGGGTCTGACTGACTCTCTTTCTAAGGTAGCAGGACAGCCAACAAATGCACCGGCTCGCCGCTGTCTAACTGGAGCATCACGTTATCCAAAGAGTGAAACGACAGACCGAGTGAGCTCAGTTCTCTGCCTTACACATGCTTCTTCACTTCCCATGCTTTACTATGAAGCAAAACTAAGTAAGCCTTTACATTGTTGCACAGTGAAGACACACACACACACTCATGCACACACACACACATACACACACACACATGCACACACACACACACGCGCACACGCATGCACACGCACACACACTCATGCATACACACACACACATGCACACACACACACACACTCATGCATACACACACACACATGCACACACACACACGCACACACATATGTACACACAAAAGCCTGAATCAAACCTTACCATGTATGAAAATACTTTTAAATAGTAATGTCTCTTTGATCCTGCCTGGAGAAATTCATCTCATGACACACTATACCCCATTTCTTTCTTTCTTTTTTTGGCAAGAATTCTAAAACTACTGCTTCAGAATATTTGGGCTGGAGAGATGACTAGTGTTTAGAACACTTAATGCTCTTACAGAGGACCCGGGTTCATTTTTCAGCACCTGCATGGAAGCTTACAACCATCTGTAACTCACTCCACTTCTGGGGAAGCTGATGCCCTCTCCTAACTGCCATGGCTCCTCATGCACTCTCAAACATACATACACACAGGCACACACATGTAAAATGAAACAAATAACTACTTTTTAAAGAAATTTTCTCTCTCTCACTCTATACGAAAAAGGACATAGAAAAAGAAAATGTATTCAGATAGACATTTAAATATACTATATCCTAACACTAAGACGTTAACATATTTTCTGTCTTTAAAACTCCAACATAAACAAGTACACACACAGCACTCCTGTGGCCTCTGCACCAGCTCCTGTCTCCTGGTTCCTGCCCTGCTTGAGTTCCTGTCCTGACTGCCTTTGGGGATAAACAGCTATGTGGAAGTGTAACCAAATAAACACTTTCCTCCCCAGCTGGCTGTTTGGCCACAGCAATAGAAACCCTAAGGCACTGACCTCCAAAACTTAGAATCTAAATCAAAGTTACAAAATTCAATTTTCAGTAAAATGGATGTGAACTGAATATTCAAACTAGCTCATCTCATACTTAGAGACCAGAATTTAAAATACAGCCCCTTATTCACTTCCACATCTTCTCCACGTCTACATAGTTTAGCCCAATATAATGCTCATCTTCTCTTCTCTTTGAGAAGTCCTGAATGAATCTCTATAAACAAAACAGAGTGAGAGACTTCATCCACAACCTACTGATTCAAGACTTGCCTTCTTCTACCAACCTTGAATTACTCCTGTATGAAGTCCTCCCTAGCTCCCACCACCATAATTCTTTTTCCTTCGTGAAATTCCTCTCTATACTTGTACTGTAAATTGACTCATCCCATTGTTTTCAGTTACTAATTCACAACTCCAATTAGTCTCTCCAATTATGAGCTGTCCAGGTCTCTACTTCCTCAGCATCCGGATATGTCAACACAGGGTCAAGAAAGTGTGATGTTCTGCTAGCAATTTTATGTAACATCTTCCCAGTTCTTCTTAATCTTCAATGAGCAGCAAAATGGCTTTTTTCACAGAGCAGTCCTTTAGAACTTCATCCCAAGGGCTGGGTTTTTGAGAAATAAACAAGCATTTATGCCAATATGGATGCCAATCTTTTGGGCACTTGAGTATGACTGAACTCTCCAAGAGAAAGAAGACATGTTCTATTTCTGCTCCATTCCTGCTGCACCACAATCAACTGCATACAGTAGTTGCTCCATTAATGCATGCTGGGACCCAGTTAATGTTGTCATATGTCATGAAAACATAACACATGACAAAGGATTCATTTTATGTTTCTTTCTATTAGTTAATTCCAGACAGAGGAAACTGTGCAACATGTTCATTAAAATAATCAAATATTGTACTTTTTCTCTTAATAGCTGCCTTTAAGGGATCATGTGTACCAGAGGCCTGAAGCAGCATGGCCAGGTGCCTAAGATCATAGATATCAAGTCACACAGCTTCGATGGAGTTCCCAGAGCCAACTCTTACAAACCGTGTGACTTTCCATGAGTTCCTGACCTTTTTATGGCTGTCTTTTCAGGCAGAAACCACGATAATATAGTGTCTTCAGGGAGAGCTGTGGGAAGTTGACTGAAGTACTCACAGTGCCTATGAAAATCACCTGTGATTCTCAGGATTTCAAACCACATCTGTTGTTTCTTTTGAGCAGCCACACTGTGTTTTTCTATTGGTGGTTTTTGCACTAATAGCCCAACTGGTAAGGTAAACACACAGGCAAGATTAAATGCTGAACAGGTGTACTTTTCTCACAGCAGGAAATCAAGTTGCTTCAACAGACCTGAGCTTATGGCCTGGGGATAAAATACTAGCAAACTGGATTGTGGGACAAGCTTGCAGACAGGATTACAAACAGGACAAGCACAGAGCACATGGGTTCATACAGCTCTGAGGTTGCATTTCATCTTGACAAGTCAGTCTGAGGACATGGCTGAAACTCCCAGAGTGCTCACAGTCACACCTGAGCTTGCTCATCTTCAATCACAGAGGAGAAATCTCAGCAGGCTAACAAGCTAAATATGGAGAGTGGGGTAGTTTTCTTGTTAATGTGATCTTTTGTCACAATTTGACTTTGAGTTTTTATAGTTCTAGATGCACAATGACATACCCCATAATGGTTCCCAGAAATATTAAGAAGTGTGGAAGAAATGTGAAGTTCCCGCGGTGGACACGGAATTCTGTCCTTTAACTTTGCACGTCACTGACCTTCGCCTCGGCTGAAGGTGGCAGATGCTGTGACGAGGACCAGGGCTTCTGTGGGAAGGTTATGACCCAGAGCTCCTGCCTCCCTTACCCACTGCACAGGGTGCTCTCAGTCTCAGGACAAGAAGGGTCAGCACAGCACCTGAGGTGCAGAGCCAACGGATGCCAGCGTGGGCCCTGACAAGCATCTAAGAAGTGCAAAAATACACTTGTCAAATCCACTGAGGGCATCAGGGATAAAGTCAGAGGTGGTTTTGTGACTACAGAAGACCTTCCTCCTCTACAGGGACTGACTGAAGTGGAGATAGGAACACACTCTGTGTGTACTGTTACACAGAGAGGGACTTTTCTTTCTTAACTAATCCCATGCTACACCCACATGCTATATCATACTATACCCGGTGGCTGTAACTTTCACAATTTATGTGTGACAGTAAAAACAGCTTTTTCTTCTGTTACATAGAGTACTTTGCAGCTTTTATTTAAAGCGATGTATTATGGCTTCACTTCGGATGCGGAGTCTGGCCTCCTGTGCACACCACAGCCTGTGCTGTTCCTTCACTGCACATTTCTGCTGCATCCTAAGTTCCCAGAGGACAGGAACTTCCAGTGTTTTCTCTAGAGCCCTTCTCACAATGCCCGGCTCACAGTGCCTCAGGAAATATTTTCTGACAGTGTGAATGTGGACAGAATTCTGTGCATTTTCAGGAATAAGTCGCTTACCTGACAAAGCAACAGAAAGTGTGATTACAGCTACAGCGAGGACGGTGATGATTACATAGCAGCAGCGAAGCTTAACAGGAGACACAGGGGAGATGATCCTGGGAGACTTCTCTTGGAGCCTGAAAATAAAGACACGAGAACCTCAATCTTAAAAACCTTTATCCCAGAATCATCTATAGATTTAGCTTATACTCCCCCAGAAGAAACCCTCTTTACAGAAGTGTGCTACAGGGGCTGTCTGGGAGTCAGCGGCAATTGGCGCCCTCTAGTGTTCGGTCCTTGTGCAGACCTTGATGATCATGGACCTCAGCCCTCAAATGTTCTGAACCCTTAGCTCTTGGCAAAAGCCTGCATGCACACAGAGTTCTTTTGCTTTGCCTGATGACACAAGACTTTGTGAAGGTGCCTCTGGGGCAGGAACAAGGTGTTAACAGGAGACAGGTTAAGAGTTAAGGAAAGAGTTCCACAACAGTCCTGACCACAGAAACCTGTGAGCTCAGCTGTAACCTGCTCCCTGGAAATCTCATCCATTCAGGTTCAGTCCACTAGCCATAATTACCTAATTTTCATTTTCTGAAACAAATCTTTCTCTCTCTCTCTCCTCTCTCTCTCTTTCTCTCTTTCTTCTCCCTCTCTCTCCCATTCCCTCTCCCTCCCTCTTCCTGATGCCTGCAGAACCAAATATAAAACTCTCAACTTCTCCAGCACCATGTCTGCCTGTGTGCTGCCATGATCCATCGTGGCCACAATGGACTATGACTCTGAAACTGTAAGCAGACTCCAGTTAAATGTGTTTCTTTATAAGAGACACCGTGGTCATGTTGTGTCTTCACAGTAAGAATACTGACTAAGGTGCAGGGTGATTCATTCTGCTCCAGGTAACCTTTCTATGGTCACACATCCTGCTCCCCACCCACCTCACTGCTATATTGCAGTACCCCATATTTGATATTTCAGTCTATATTTTCCATTATCTGAATTTAATACTGGTCTTAATCTACTATCTAGAAAATTCTAGAAATAAGGAACTCCATGTTTGAAGCTGGACACTTCCCTGAGCAGCAATGAGGAGATCTCACAGCATCTTAGTCAAGACAGAAAACACTAGTCACAAATGCTCTGTCCCAGTAATGCCCACTTACTGGGTGATCACCCCAGATATCAAAAATAAACATACCAACAGCCAAATCATTCCAAAGAGAAGCCATAATACATCACTTTAAATAAAAGGTACAAAATACTCTACCTAACAGAAGAAAAAATTGTTTTTACTGTCATACATAAAATTGTGAAAATTATAGCCATCAGGTATAGTATGCTATAGCATGCTGGGTGTAGCATGGGCTTAGTTAAAGAAAAGTCTCTCTCTCTGTCTCTCTCTGTCTCTCTGTCTCTGTCTCTCTCTCTTTCTCTGTCTCTCTCTCTCTGTGTAACAGTACACATAGAGTGTAACTCTATCTCCATTTCAGTCAGTCCTTGTAGAAGAGGAAGGTCTTATGTAGTCACAAAACCACCTCTGACTTTATCCCTGATGCCCTCAGTGGATTTGACAAGTGTATTTTTGCACTTCTTAGATGCTTGTCAGGGCCCACGCTGGCATCCGTTGGCTCTGCACCTCAGGTGCTGTGCTGACCCTTCTTGTCCTGAGACTGAGAGCACCCTGTGCAGTGGGTAAGGGAGGCAGGAGCTCTGGGTCATAACCTTCCCACAGAAGCCCTGGTCCTCGTCACAGCATCTGCCACCTTCAGCCGAGGCGAAGGTCAGTGACGTGCAAAGTTAAAGGACAGAATTCTGTGTCCTCTGCGGGAACTTCACATTTCTTCCACACTTCTTAATATTTCTGGGAACCATTATGGGGTACGTCATTGTGCATCTAGAACTATAAAAACTCAAAGTTAAATTGTGACAAAAGATCACATTAACAAGAAAACTACCCCACTCTCCATATTTAGCTTGTTAGCCTGCTGAGACGTCTCTTGGGTGACTGAAGATGAGCAAGCTCAGGTGTGACTGTGAGCACGCTGGGAATTTCAGCCATGTCCACACACTGACTGGTCAAGCAGATAAAATGCATCCTCAGAGCTGTGTGAACCCGTGTGCTCTGTGCTTCTCCTGTTCGTAATCCTGTCTCCAAGCTTGTCCCACAATCCAGTTTGCTAGTGTTTTATCATGAGACCATATGCTCAGGTCTGTTGAAGCAACTTGATTTCCTGCTGTAAGAAAATGTACAGCTGTTCAGCATTTAATCCTGTCTGTGAGAAGACAGCTATAAAAAGGTCAAGGACTCATGGAAAGTCACATGGTTTGTCAGAGTTGGCACCAGGAACTGCATCAAAGCTGTGTGATCTGAAATCTCTGATCTTAGGCACCTGGCCATGCTGCCTCAGGATTCTGGTGCACATGATCCCTCAAAGGCAGATATTAAGTGAAAAGTAGAATATTTGATTATTTTAATGAACATGTTGCACAGTTTTCTTTGTCTGGAATCAATAAAGAGAAAGAAAACATGAAATGAATCCTTTGTCAATTATTATGTTTTCATGACACATGACACCATTAACTGTGTTCTCCTAATCCCTTGAGCGCACATCTGTAGATGTTAACTTTAACAACTGCAGATAACAGGCTACAGAGCTGCTCTGATTCTCTTCGAAAGAAAAAAGTCGGGGACGGGGAGCTGGGAGGAGTGGAAGGAGGGGTGTTGCAGAAGTTTATTTTTAGTTATATATAAAATAATTGGGTTATGCACTGTTGGGTGAGGGGCTGCCTAGGGTGTTTTGTATTGTCTGTAGGTGCTGGATTTATGTGGGGGACGTTGATTGCTCATGATCTGCACATGGTATTAGTAGAATACCTGAGGAGGTCTGAAAGAACAGCTGAGACCCTTGGGGTTCCACTGTTGAGGATGGTGCTTGCCGTGATGGTGGTCCCTGTTAAAGTTATGGCGCTTATCGGAGAGTCCAGAATGGAATTTTCCAATGCTCTTTATTAATCACAAACCACGTCAAATCTCAGGGAATTATAATGTCCCGGCAGCTAGGCAGAGAGCTCACTCCAATGGCTTCCTCACCCCATGCTCTTCTCTTGGCTCTCCTCCTGCTCCCTAGCTTCTTCTTCCTTGTTCTCTGCTGTATGTCTCTCCTCCTCCCTTATGCCCTTGCCCTAGTCTTTTTTATTCCAAATCCTCTCTCTGTCTCCACCCAGCCTTCCAATATACAAATCAATGGAGCCTAACCTTCATCTGCCTTAAGGCTAAGGAATGTCCCATTCTTCTGGAGAGCCATATAGCCACTCCTTTGTTTACTGGTAGGCAGTGAATCCTTTACTTGCTTCAAGGACAGCTTACTGGAACATTATCCATAACTAAAATCTCCCACAACAGGTCCCCTCTGCTGAGGTCTGGCAGGGCTTCCACCTATGAAAATGCCTCTGTGTCTTCTTAGTGAGACCTGACAGCAACTACAACTACAAATGGCGTACCAACATGGGGCACAACATCATGCCAGCTAATCCAACGTAGAGATAGGGGAGAAGAGAAAGAAACTGCAGACCTCAGAGTCCAGTAAAGGACGCTCAGGGCAGCTCCTTGTGGACAGAGATTATATATTTGCAAAAATAATGAGTAGAAGTCTCCTGAAGGAAGAGGAGAGAAAGGACAAAAGCCTCTATGAAAAGAAAAGGCTGTGAAATTGATAAATTAGTAAGGAAAAAAAGCTCCGAGGTGAGAGCCACAGAATGGAGGCCCTTAGAGATAAAGGATTCATCTGGGAGCAGGGAAAAGAAAGGTTCTTACTGCTTCTCATCATTATTGAGCCAATGCCCGCTCCTGCCGCTGGTGGTAGCGTGCTGTTTCATGAACTGTGTTTTCTGATAGCTGCGCTGTATGTGTGTGAAGCTCAAGATGATGCATTTGAGATCTATGAAGAAGGGGGAGTGTTTCCTCATAGCAGTGGTGAAAAAGAATGCCATCCTGCCAGAATTTTTCAACTGGAGATTCTTCCTACTGACCCAGGAACCTCTGTGGCTTAGAACCAAAAAGCCACTTAAAATGGCCAGTTTTGTTTTTTGGTTTTTTGTTTGTTTGTTTCATTTTGTTTTTTTGTTTATGATTTTTCAGAAAACCTGACTAAGAGAAAGACAAATGGTCTAGGCACTGATGATGGTGATGAGAATTCTACCCACGAGGGAACCCTTCTTGCAGACAAAGACTAGTTGTTTTTCCAGCAAACCAGACTCTATCTTAAAATCTGGAGGGTATTTCCTCATGGTCAGCACACAGAAGCTGTCTTCCAGAACTGCCTGAGGTTGTATCTCATGCTGGTAGCCGAACTTGGTACTGTAAGAGTCACCCAGGTGGTGCTGCTTTTGAAGGCATGAAGGGGTCTTTGGAGAGCAGCTGAGGTTTGGCACTATAAGAGGCCATGAGAGGCCATTGGTGTTAAACAGCCAGTAGAAAATCATCTCAGACTCGAGCCTATTTAGGCACTCAAAAAACATGTTTTAGAGACTTTAAAGTGGGCCATGATGTACACAGCACAGAATCTGTATTTTAGTCAATTAATATTTGTTTAC
The DNA here is from genome assembly GCA_026225945.1 of Cricetomys ansorgei. Classification (NCBI taxonomy): domain Eukaryota; kingdom Metazoa; phylum Chordata; class Mammalia; order Rodentia; family Nesomyidae; genus Cricetomys; species Cricetomys ansorgei. Next base: position 55,857 of record JAMJFZ010002301.1, read on the forward strand.
AGAGTACAGTATCACAAAAAGTTTTCAAGTAACCAAAGCCAGGTTATAAAAATAAGATATAAAAACACGTTGTATGCTACTAAGACAAAATCTGTCATTTTTAAACGTAGAGAATTGTGGAGGGAACCAGCCTTTCCCACAAATGGGTTCACAGAAACTCTATGCAGGAGGAAGTACGATTGCAGGAAAAATGAAGAATGACAAACGAACAGGGTAGTTTGTTCTTTTATGGGACTTGAGGAAATGACACGCATGATCGCGCTTTAAAATGACACGTGGAACACGCTTTAGAAGTAAAACACAGGAGTGTTTTTAATAGGGGAATTAACAGTGTACATATTAAGGAAAGAGAGGGGCAAGAGAGAGACTGACAATGCAATGCGCCTTGTCAGTGGAAAAACCACTCCAAGAAGAGAAGGAGGGAGAGACTTACAATATACATTACCAGGGAAAGGGCCACACCAGAAAGAGAGAGAATTGCTCTGGGAAGAGGTTTAGAAAGGCAAATAGTATTTTGATATGCAGATGTTTCGTATGTAGATGCAGTCACGCCCAGGATGGGGGTTGGGAGTCCTTCCTCCTGTGACTTATCTTGTTTGCTAAGAAAGAACATTTGACTTAATACTGTTAGCTGAATAATATCTCCATCTGCCCCAAACAGAGCAGAGTGCCATGTAGGCAAAGAAGGTTTTTATTTTACAGTCTTTAGCTGTTTAGTGCGTATTTATTTTTTCTCTATCTAGGCCCCTTTTGCTTCTATCTGTTACTATCCATATGAATGGGTAGCTTTACACATGCCAGGACTTAGAAGCCTGCAAGATATTTTACAAAGACAATTACTTTTGAGTAAAAAATGGCCGCTTCTCCTTCTCAGCTCACACCAGCCAGCTAAGGTATTACTAGGCCATGCAGACATAAGACTTTTGTCGCCATTACAGCACAGGGGAGGAAGGGGCAGAATGGCTGGTAAGCTGAAGTTCCCCGCTGGGGAGTCTGGAACCTTGTCAACAGACTTCAACCTCATCGCCAGGGTATTAGGGCTCCAGCAGAGAATGGTTCTTGGCTCTCTTTAGCAATGAAGTATGGTTTTATATATATCTAGAAGAGAACAGGGAGGCTAAGCAAGCCTCTAGACCAGGTACAATCTGGATAAAAACAAATATACCAGCTTATCAAAACATGTATCCAAGATTTTAATGTTATAACTCTGAACCTTTAAAGTGTACATTGCTCTCTTATATCTTTCAGCTTTTATATGAAACCACCTTCTCACCTGAAATCACTTTCTCAGACCTTCACAACTTACCTAGGCTTTCATGTCTGCAGACTTTTAAACCTTCACATCTTAACATTTTCTCAGTCACTCAAAACTTAAACCACTTTCTTGGACCTCTATATTTTAAACCTCATAACATTCTTTTAAACGCTAATATTTATTCCTAGACCTTAAACTTTCTTTTTAATCTGACTTCCCACCAGAAACGTGTTGTTATTACTGAGAGCAGTCACTTTTAGGCAAAAATTTTTTTCAAATGAAGGGATAGTAAGAGTTACATCAAAAACCTGTTTATCTTTTAACAGGGAGCCTGTTAGCAAGGCAATCTTGTTTGTCTTAGAAATTGTTTTTCTTACTCTAGCTCTGGGAACAGTTCTGAGTCACATTGCCCCTGACTTGGGCCTATACAGTTTTGGTGCCTCTAGAAGCCTGACTAAAGTTTGGCTGCTTTGTTCTTGTCCTTCACCCACAGCAATATCAACCACAGAGGGGAGGAGGGGCATTGAGATTTAAAAAAAGAAAAGAAAAATCTAAAGAGAAGCAGAAGGACTTTGGCACTGGAGAGTATGGTTGCTGAGCTTGCTACAGATCCATCTCATATCCACATAATCCTTGGCACTGCTGATCCCATTGTTGTTCAGGTAGGCATGCTCTTCCACTCCTCGGATGGAAACCCTGAAACCAAAAAACAGCAACTCTGCAGAGGCCAGCATGTGCATTCGCTCCTGCAGTGAAATTCTGCTGTCTCTTCTGCTTATTTGTAAGTTGAATCAAAGAAAGGCAGAGTCCATCAGGAATCACCTGCACTATGAATTTGTCATTCATCAGTGTTGAACTCTGTGTGTAAAGACATCTGGCTGGGTCATGTTCAAATGACCTCCAGCCACAGGCAGTCTCACTGAGGGTGATTTTCAACTCTATTTTGAAGCATTTACATATGGAAAAACTCACCTTCTCGGTAAATTTGCTGAAAGGGCTTTAATGAGGGACAGGACTGGGTCAGTATTTTATCACTCCAGTGTAATGGCTTGGTCAAAACAGCTATGCTCACATCCAAGAGCTGTCTCAGGTGCTCTCTGATGACAATGCCCTGGAGCCTCTGCTTTATGAACAGGTGCAAGTATGCACACAGTGGACCGAGGAGTCTTATCCCTGCTGTTTGCAGGGCCTTCCTGGGGATTCAGAGCCCTCACTGCCCATCTGAGGTTCTGTCTACATACCACAAGGGCTTTTGTCAGTAACAAAAAGTTTTAAATTGGTGATGGTGCAGAAAATAGCTGCCCTGGATGTCATCATCACACTAAAGAATTTGAGTAAAATCACACAAAGTAAAGGTTTTGAAAATGATGGCAAATAGATGGGAAAGCATTCAAAGGATTTAAGTTTGTGGGGCCGAGGAGGTTGCTAGGGATTGATTCCTGCATGTAAGCACAAATGCTACCTCCCAGGCACACGTCCAGCCTAGGGGGTTATTTTTCTTCCTTTCCTGTACATTGACTCCACAAATCACAGCCTTCCACCTCTCACAGCCACAACCCACACACATCACAGCACATGAACTCAATAGAACGGAAGTCAGTCTACAAACATACAAGCTGTTATATTCAGTGCCGTCTGTCCACCTCCAGGGGTGCTCTGAGGACTCTCTGTGCAGCCCGATCCAGTGGTCATAAGCCCCCTTGTATCTGTTCAGGAACTTCTGTCATAACACACAGAAAGCAGACACATGTGTTTCTCAGTTTCAGGTGAGCCTTGAGTGTCTCCACTCCTCAGCTTCCTCTTGGGATGACAGCAGGGACAACTGAGGACACAGACTTTGGAGCCATAAGAGCCCTCAGTCCTCAGTGGATTCAGCTGATGTCTATAACTCTAAAGTTCCTCATCTGAATTTAATGACACACCCCTCTGTGGTTGGGATGGCCCCTGGTTAAGCTCTCCTTACAGTTATTAATAGTGCTTACCTTCAGTATGCAACACCTGCAAGCTAGAAAGAAAACCCTCATGATCACAGCATATCTAAGTAAAATAGTTTATCTGACCTTGTAGACTGACTGAGTATGACATGAGAGAATGTTTCTTGAATGTCTTAAGGCTCCAGTCAGAAGTGTTACAACCTGCAAATGGCACACACTCACAGTTCCCAATGTCTCCGTCTGTATGGGGTGGGACCCTTTCTTATGCTTTAACTCTAAGCTTCCATCTCAAGGCAAGACATATTCAACAGAACAAACAAACCAATCCCTAATTATTTCTTACCAGCTCCTCCGAGGTTTCAAATTGAGCAAGTTGGGCTTCCAGTGCCATGCAGGAGGTCTGGCTGGATGTCCAGTTTCTCCATTGTTGAGAAAAATAAAAACATGTATTTCCAAATCCAATCCAGTTTCTTGGACAGATGGCATAGGTACTTTTGATGGTGATGTGGTCTGTGTTTCTTACTAAAATTTAGACAACACACTGAATTATAACAAGCATGTCTATGTCTTGCTTCTTTTTGTTATACCCTCTTGCGGGGGCAAGGTGCTGTATCTTCCTGCACACATTACTCTTCTCTGTCCTCACAACTCCTAAGGTTTCTCCTTTGAGTTCTCCCCCTGTTCTCTGCCTTGAAGCTCCCCCACATAGACATATGTCCCTGCATTTCTGTCTAGATTTCGCTGACTGCCATCTTCCCAGGCATGCGGAGTCTGGCCTCCTGTGCACACCACAGCCTGCGCTGTTCCTTCACTGCACCTTCCTGCTGCATCCTAAGTTCCCAAGGGACAGGAACTTCCAGTATTTTCTCCAGAGCCCTTCTCACAGTGCCTGGCTCCCAATGGCTCAGGAAATATTTACTGACAGCATGAATGTGGACAGAATTGTGTGCATTTTTGGAATAAGTCGCTTACCTGACAAAGCAACAGAAAGCACAGCTACAGCTACAGTGAGGACGGTGATGATTACATAGCAACAGTAAAGCTTAACAGGAGTCACAGAGGAGATGATCCTGGGACAGTTTCCTTGGAGGATTTTACCTGAAAATATAAAAATGAGAACAGCAATTTCAAGAACCTTTTAGGGGAAGAACATAAATTTACCCCAGAATTCTCTATAGATTTGGCTTATACTCCCCCACTGGAAACCCACTTCACAGAAAGTCTTGGTTCATAAATGATGCTCTTGGCTCACAGAAGACTACAGGGAAGGGAATCAGAGTATTTGTCACTGGAGTCTTCCAGTTAGTGAACTAAGGGCCAAGGAAGGAGCAAGAACCAGAGTACAGACCAGGATGAAAGGAAACAACAACAACAAAGTATCTGTAGATTTAGTTCCATGAGAATAGACTTGCTTAGGAGTGAGGGAAACACTGGGTAGGGTGGGGATCGGTAAGAGCTAGAGAGGTGGCTGGGAGGTTATGAACAGTTGCTGCTCTTCCTGAGGACCCACGTTTGGTTCCCAAATCCCACATCCAGCATAGAACAGTCACCCATGTAACTCCCTCCACCCCAGTAAATGAAGACAGACATTTTGGGGCACTCCTGCCCCAAATGTGCTAGTGAGACAAAAGCTGGAAGAATAAGGAGTACAAGGTCAATCTTGGCTACACAGGAAGTCTGAGGTCAACCTGGACTGCATAAAGAACTCAAGAAATAGGTAAACGAAAGAACATACACATAAATGTATTAGAACACATTAACATAATTAAAGGAAGAAATATGGAAGCATTTTTAAAAAGTTTACCAAAACCATGTGGAAAACAATGAATATTAGTCCAAAATAACAAAAACTCTCAACAACTTAATAACTCAAGAAACTCTTCCCAACACATTTATGAATATAGAGCATTCACAGAAATCAACAAGGTAATTTCATTCTTCTACACTTGTTTTTATTTTATGCACATGGGTGATTTGCCTGCATACATGTCTGTGTACAATGTGCATGCCTGATGTCTGAGGAGACCAGAAGAGGGCATCGAATCCCCTGGAACTGAGTTGCAGACATTGTGAGTCCATGAGGGTACTAGGAACTGAACCTGGGTGTAGCTGTACACCTACTGTGTGGGCTGAACCAAGAAGACACGGAGGTGTATTCATAGGTACATACACTGCCAGACCTCAGCAGAGGGCATCACCATCACGGCAAGGGCCATACTGAACAGTGGAACCCTGAGAGTCCCAGCTCAGGTGTTTTTATTGATACTGAACTAACCTCTCAGGTATTCTATTGATAGCACATGCAGATCATGAGCAAACATCCCCCACATAAATCCATCACCCTCATACAATACAAAATGCCAAGAGCCCTTCACGCAACAGTGCACAAAACCATTCTAAACATAACTAAGAATAAACTTCTACAATTCCTCTTTTCTGTATGAACCAATACAAACATGCTGTATCTCTACAACACAATTTAACACTACTCCAACAAAAACATTTACAAAAGGAACAGTCACAAGGATTGCTAATGCACATGACCGAATGATACCAAACATCTATCACACCCTTCACAACATCTTTGGTCTGTAGAAAAACATTATCATTGTCCAATTATCTGGAATTATTCATGATTTTATGGGCTTCTACAAAGGGCTTGGATCACTTCTCTCTGCAGCACAGTTTATTTTTTTTTTCAGGCTCTAGCTGGCTTCACTCCACTGTTGCTGAGCTCTTGTTGGTCGTCCCATGATACTGGCATCTTCAGATAGCTGGGACTTATGCTGCAACTGGGCTGTACTTTCACCAATAGCCTCTCATAGGCTCTCTTCATGGTGTCAAGCCTCAAGTTCTTTACATGACCCCTTCGTTCTGGGCCTAAAACTGACAATGAGGCTGAACCTTCACCAACAGTCCTTCCTGGTCTCTCTTCATGGTACCAAGCCTCAGTTGCTCTCCATGACTGCTTCATGCCTTTGAAACCATCACCACCTGGGTGACTCTTAAAGTACCAAATTCAGCTACTAGCACTAGATACAACCTCAGCCAGTTCTGGAAGACAGCTTCTACATGCTGACCCTTAGGAAACACTTCCAGTCTGGATTGCGGGAAAAATAATTGGTAACCTTGTCTTCAGGAAGGGTTTCCTTGTGGTATGGAGTCTCATTACTATACCTGATGTGTCTTGTTAGTCCACCTCACCTCACCAGTATCAGGACAGGTTTTCAGAAAACAAAACAAAACAGACTCTGGGAGGTCCGGAGTTTCTTTTTCATTCTTCCCGTCTTCACGTTTGATGAGATTAGAGTGATGTCGTGCCCCATGTTGCAGTGCCATTTGTAACTGTACACTGCTAGGTGACTCAGTCAAGAAGACAAGGAGGCATAATTGTACATGTAATCCCTGCTAGACCTCAGCAGAGAGAATCACTATCCTGGTCAGCGACATCCTAGACAGTGGAGTGTCTCAGCTCAGGTGTTTTTATTGATACAGAACTCCTCAGGTATTCTATTGACAGCACATGCAAATCATGAGCAATCAAACATCCCCACTTAAATCTAGCACTAGCAAACAATACAAAATGCCAAGACTTAGGTACCCCTCAGCCAATAGTGCATAGAACATTTCAAACATAACTAAAAAAGAACTTCTACAACATCCGCCTCCTTTCAAAGAGCAGTATGTGCTCTCAACCGTATGCCATCTCTCCAGCACAAGGTAATTCAAATTGCATGAACAGGGAAAAGAATTAATCTAGCTGAACAATTTTGAAAGAAAGAAGAAAGAAACATTGGCAGAATGGCACTGCTTCATCACAGAGTGGCAGGAACAAAGACAGAAGTATAGATCTGAGAAAAGAGTAGACACATGGGCATAAGAACAGACAGAAATAGTAATAAAACAACTTGAGAAACAAGATCAAACGTGTGGGCCTGGCTTACATTTAACTGAGGTGGACAGTGCTGGGGAAGAGAGGGTGTTGTGAGTCATCTTCCCGGGAGGCTGACCCTGGCCCCCAGGTCCCACTGTTGCTCCTTCCTGCTCCTTCCTCCTGTCTGCAGCACCAAGTGCTGAGACATAGGCATCCATATGCCAAAACCCTGCATCTCCTGCCTCCTATGGAAGGAGACCCAAGCATGGAGCCTAGGGCTAGAAAACCATTTGAGGAAAAGAGAAGAGAAAATCTCTGTGAACTTGTCTTGAATAAAAATGTCTCAGGTATAATACTAAAATCCTCTTTACTGAGTCAGGAAAAGGGAATTTGAAATGGAAAGATGATCTTTTTGTTTTTGCGAGACATAGATTAAAAAGAGGTTGTATCTAGAATATCTGAGAGTTCTGAGAACTCAATGGTTTGGGGTGGTGAGGGGAGGGGTAAAAATGGGCCAAATACTTGAATATACACTGACCAACAAAGATCCTGCTTTAAATATGTTCAGTGTTGCCTGGTTTGGAAAAAGATAGTTGAAAAGAGATCACCAGTTTGTTAAAATGAGAATGCATTTCCCATATGCCCTGGCTCTGCTGTGCACACATTCACACAAGAGAAACGAGAACCTGAGTTTCCACTAAAAAATAAAACCTACATGTGAGTATGGACAGCAACTCTGCAGGTTTTTATTAGAGATTTTTTAAAATATTGTAAAAATTCATATCTTGCAACAATCCACATATCCTCCACCTTTGACAATGTAAATCAATAGTACTGAGCACTGGGCAGGGGCATTACAAGGAACAATTGGAGCTTATGCTTGCTAGTGACTGTCTCTCATACTGGCCAACATTTCTCACACTTAGGTCCTCAGCGAGCTCTGGAGCAGTGAATTACAGAAATAGCTGCCTGGCGGTTTATTCTGAGAGTCTGACCACAGAGTTATGCTTTTTTTGATGAGCTCCAATTGTCTCCAGCTTGTTTCCTGTTGGTGCTAATCCAATCCACAAGTTTTCCATTGACTTATTTTTACAAAACAAAAGCATATGCTGAATTTTGAGCTGTTTTCATATTTCTGAATTCAGAACTGTTCTTATATCAACAGTGTTTGGAAGACAATCTCTTCCAATCTAAGGCCAACTATCCTTATTTGGCACACGACTGACACATGTGGGTGACTCTCAGACTGCAGAAGTCCACGTGACACCTTCTGGAAAAGCAAATGTCTGGTCAAGGGGCGGCCGATGTTTAGGAACAGAGGAAGAGACTGTCTAGGAAGATTCTGCAACAGGCTTCAGAGGATCTGGATGTGGTTCTAGGTCTGTATTGCATTGTGGTGGAGAGGTCATGATTATGTCTTCAAAACTCAGAAATGTACTCCAAGAGAATAGGCTTTACTGAATACAAACTATACTTTTGGAAAAGCTCCCACTGACTTCAACCACTGTATTTGCTCATTTTCATACATCTCCAAAACAGAAGAGAGCTTGTGCTAAACCAACAAGGAAGGCAGCACATAGGATCAGAGGATTGTAAGCATTGAGTTCCTCTGGATTTTGGCTCCATACAAAATTCTCAACCTTTGATTTTTTTTTGTTGTCGTTTTCTATTAAACTTTCACTTTTTGTCATTTTATATTAGACAAAAACGTCTTTAGAAACTCAGTCATCATTATTTCTATTTTCTTTTTTTTTTACATTTTTACTGGGGCCTGGCTGGCCTGGCTTGCACAGTGGTGAGCATGAGACATAATTTAAGGCCCAACACCCAAGGCTGTTCCCTGATCTCCACACTTGTTCCCCATCATCTCCCCCATGCCTCCCTCCATCTCCACTTTGATATTTCATTTTATTATACAAAGGTGATTTGCAAAGCTTAATCTCCCCATTTACCCCATGGGTAAAGACCCATTTATTTCACTGGTCTCTGAAAGTCCTTTCATCTAGTCTTCTGTTTCCCTCTCTCCTCTTCTGTTTTTTTAACATTTAAACACAAGACATTTGTCATAGAGAACCACAAGCCTATACAAAAACAGAGAAGATAGCATGCTAATTCTCATGTACTCACTACCTGGCTCCACACGTGTCTGCATGTGAGGAATCTACTTTTGTCAATTTTCTGTTCTTCTCATCGCCCCTCACCCAAGATTACTTTAAAACAATTGTCAGATTCTTAACACCTTCAAATATGAAATGTCTAGACTTACCTCTTTTTAGTTTTGTTCCAAACTCTTATGGAATAATACACAATCCATACTTCCTTTAGCGAATCTCTCTGACTGAGCAGAGTTAGCCCTTCTGTGACTGACTGATGTCACTCAACATCCCCACCCCCCGGCCACCCATGTGCGGCCCTCCTCTCTGACTGCTGCACATATTCCATTATACATGGAGTGTGACCATCATTCTCCTCATCCACCCCCTGACAGATGCAGGAGTTCCATGTGCTGCTATTGTGGACAGTGTTACAGCACAGGCTCAGGTACAAATGTCTCTTATCAGGAGCTGGGAGGGTAAAGAGGAAGTAGACAATATTTACTGTAAAGAGGTCTCAGCTCTGCATCAAAGGCACGGTAGGCCAACATTCACAATAATGCATATGTTCCTGAAAATTGCTGAAGGGTTTTGAATGTACTCACCATAAGGAAACAAAACTGTGAGTTAATTGTAACGTGTAAACTGAAAGAAAGAAGAGAAACTAAACTGGAGAGTTTGGGTCCTGTGAAGGAACAGTGCCTGATAACCTTCTAGAAGAGACTTAAGCATCTATCACCCAGGTTCCATCCAACAGGACTCCACACCAGACATTTCTTATATGTTGTTATCAGCAGGGTTTACTGATAATCCTCTGTAATATCAGCAGTATCATTTCTGGTGCCATCTTTATCATTTTGATACACAATTGTACGTTTTTTTCTTCTACCTTTCTTGTGCCATACACACAAGGGTCTCCCTCTAGATTAGAATGCCTATCTTAGCACAGTTGGAACATAACCTTAGTGTCTTCATTAGAAAGCAGGGTTAGAAATGATCTTTCATAACACAAAAAATTATTATTTTTAAAAATTCTGATTTTTATTAAAATATATTTACAGCTGAATGAAAAAAAATGGGGACATGACTGCTCCCAGGTTTAGGGGAATTCTAAGAGAAGGTCTACTGTAGATATAAGAGAATTGGGTCAGAGCAGGAAGGGTACAGACTGAACATGGCCGTGAGAGAAGGGAAGGGGGGAGAGGAGGAGAAGAGAGAGGGGGTAAAGAGGCCAGGGGCAGGCCAGGAGCCCAAGAGTCCAAGAGATAGCATGTCCAAAATCGCTGAGGCTGTACTGGAAAGAGACACTGTGGGCAGGGAAGTGGAAACCCAGGCCCTGAGAGGGAAGGTTTAGGGTAGGGTGGGGTAGGGTGGGAAATGCTGGCAGAGCCATAGGTGTGCTGGGGTGAGCAGGCCGCTTTCAGCTTTGATACACACCACGGTTAGCTGTTTGTCTCTGGTTTCTTTGAGATCTAACCGTCTGGTTTTTAGGTTTGTTTAAAAAAATAGTAAAAACAAAAACAGCTTCATTCACAGAAGCAGTTATGTTTCAAAAGAGTGAAGCTGTGAGGTAAGCAGCAGCTGCACTTTTGACTTGAGAGCCACATCTGCAACAGGTAGTGTTCCCATTGGGCAATTACTAGGTTTCAGATGTCAACTGCTGGGGCAGAGGGAGAGGAAGGTCCAGGACAGCTTGCAATACAGTATGAGACTTTCTCAAAGAATCAATCACCACCATCATCAATATTAAAAATAATAACTATAATAATAGAAATAATAATTTCAGTTAGGAGAATACTTGGTTTAAATAGTAAGTATTAACATTCATCATGAATTTTTAGTATTTCGTATTTTGGTAAGCATTAGTCTTCTTTTCTGTAAAGCCAATATTCTTTTCCTAAATTTAAAAAAAATTAAAATAAAGGAACAAGGGAGAACAAAAAAAGATTTAAAAAAATGAAATGTAATGAAGCATAACATTTTCAAAACCAAGAGACAAAATTTTGTTTCCTTTCTGAAGACTGAAGACAAAAACCATTATAATTATTCCTTTTCCATAATTTACCATGAGCTCTAAATGCAAAGGATTTGCCCCGCCCCTCAGCCTCCCACCCCATGCCACCTCCTTCCATTTCTTTTGTAAAATACACTGGATCTCCAACACACAAGCCCCAGCTTCCCAGGCAACTGCTGTCAGTGTGCACATTGCAAAGCTGTTGCTGTTTAAATTTGCCTTCTCTCTGGGACATGCAGAACATACATGTTCTACAGCAACTTGGTGAAATTCACCAGAGTGTAACTTACCAGATCACTGGGGAAAGAGTGGACTAGTAAGCCAAGTACAAAGAAAAAAGCTGTGACTTCGACTCTTGTAATTGTAATTGTAATCCCTGATAATTTCTCTGGCAGGAGAATTATTTAAGTATTATATGTTTCAATAGAATAACTACTGGAACAGCCTCATAGCTGAACCCTCATCTGCATTCTCCCCTTCTTCAGAGACCCACTGTGACAGGCTGGCAGGCTGAGGTTCAGCTCCTCTGCTGTCACCAGTGAGGCACTAGCTAAGAGCCTCACTACTCTTTCAGTTTGTTTCAAATTGCAGTAAATACATACCAGTTTCTGCCTCGTGCAGGCAGTTTGTGGAATCCAGTATACCCACAGAAGCCTCTGCAGTCTTTTCAGAATCCATCTCAGGGCTGGGGAGCTACAGGAAGATTGAAACTTATGCGCTGGGAGGAAGAAATACCATACAGTAACTTCTGTGACACACCCAGCTTGCTCCTTCCTTCCCTGGCCAATAGAATGCTTACTATTCAGTTCAGTACAGAGATTGTGTGTTCCAGAAGAAGCAGAATCACAAGATAGGAGAGGTACTGTGACATGGGATTAAGTAATGAAATAAAAAAAACTGCTAAATGCTGTAGAATTTGACAACACATAATGCTTTTAACTTCGAGCAACTTCAGGGGCTGGAGGGTGGAATACCAGGGACTGTCAGGTTGAACTTTTAGACAGTAAGGAGTTTATAATATGTTGGAAATATCTTTTTTATCAGAATATCCAGCAATTTCAAATTTATTAGCATTACTACATAAAGTTAGTGATTGATCAAGAGATTGATACTCAATAATAGGATCTATAATAATATCTGCTAATTTTAAAAATTGAATACATTTGTCTTTTGAATACTGATTATTAATTTTTATGTAACTAAAGTTATTTGTTGATTTTTTAAAAGATCTTGTCAGCTCTGTGTTAGAGTGCAGTAAAGAACTAAGTACAAGGGGAAGGAGTGAGCACACTTAAACCAAAGGCTTCGAAGGCTTGTAATCCAGCCAATAGCACATCCGTTCTCCATGTACCTGCCTAACAACTTCAAGGTCTGATCTCTCTTCCCATTCCATGTCTTGCCTCTCTTCTCCCTCTCCCTTTCTATCTCCTTTCCTCTCCTGTTTCTTCCTCTCTCCCTTCTTCTTCCTCCCCAGTGATCCCCCCATTCCCCTTTCTCTTTCAACCTCCAGATCACCAGGACTCCTTTACTGAGTGAGCCATTCTAAAGCCCTGTTGGAACAGGGCCAGGGACATGCTGCAACTCTAAAGACTGACTTTCCATTTATTGGTTTACTTTGTGTTTCTAAGCTCTGCCTTAGAAGTAAACTTTATGTGGGCAGACAGTTACTGAGGCCCCAGGGACTCTCACCCCTCCCCTAGCTGGAGGCCTCTTCCTCTAAATCCAGAAACAGGTACCTGAGATAAGTTATATACTTCTTCTGAGTCAGAATCCAACCTGGGCCAGTGATAAGGACAAAGAGAAACCTGACCCAGTGGTAAGTGCCTTGGGTCTCCTCCTATCTAGTCTGGGAGTTGGCTCAGGGTCACAGCAGAGTCAACATTTATTATAATATTGTAACATGTGTCCTGTACAGTGTAGGGCATTGACTTTAGAGAAATATGGAATCTCCCATTTTCCGCCCAATTCTCCTGTGATGCTGGAACTAATCTTAAAGTCTACTTTTTAAAAGTACCTTTTAAAGGCAGGAAGGAAGACAGAGTGTTTTGTGGGATACTGTAATTGCTGGAATATAAGCTCCCCAGGCAGGTCAAGCTTTCTGTTCCCGACCTGGATATTCCCCTTACAGGGCCTTACTTCCGCTGGAGAAGTAGCATAGTGTAGCAGTTTGTCTGGCTTGACTCTCAGGAGCTGTAGGAAAACAGTTGTGTTAAGAGCCAACTTAATTCCTTGAAGAACGAATTTTTCTGTACAATGAATTATTATATCCAGTTGTCATACTCTCCTGTTTGAAACATGAGAGTCACCCACTGTCACATTAAAAATCGTTTTACTTCCTACTGGGGTGGGGCACATCCATGTCTCATGTGGTCACAGGATTCAGTTCACTTCTGTCTCCTCGGGTTCCTGGGATCCGGGTCAGGTGGTCAGGCTTCCGTGGGAAGAACTTTTAAGCCCTGAACCATCTTCCTGGCCCATCTCCTTTAAAAAAAATAAAAGCAGTAACTTAGTTCTTATTTTCGATTTTGGTTGCAGATTTGGAAGAAAGCTGCCTCCCCTTTATTTAATGTATATAAATATAGTAGTGAGTGTTTCTTTATGGTTTATTAGCAAGTTTTCAAGTTCCACGTACAAATTACTTCTTTTAGAACTGGGACTTTCTGGGCTGGCAGTAAAGAGAATTTACCTGAGTTCTGTTCCCAGGACCCACACTGTGTGTCTCATAACCGCATATAACTGCAGCTCCAGGGATCTGCCGCCTCTGGGCTCTGTGGGCACCCGTGCACACATACACATAAAATTTTAAGGAAGGAAAGAAGGAAGGAAGGAAGGAAGGAAGAAAGAAAGGGGGGAAGGAAGGAAGAAAGAGAGGGGGGAAGGAAGAAAGGGAGGGGGAAGGAAGAAAGAGAGGGGGGAAGGAAGAAAGGGAGGGAGGAAGGAAGAAAGGGAGGGAGGAAGGGAGGAAGGAAGGAAGGAAGGGAGGGAGGGAGGAAATAAGAGCTCCTTAAAAATTCTTGGTTATCCCCTCCCATCTTATCCCTATTGCTGCCCTATAATAGCAAAAGTTATGCTTCAAATTTTAATTAATCTTCCTAAGTAATTCTATGGAACAAGGACATAACATCCTAGAGTGTTAGACAGGCTGTTCAGGTGAGAGAGTCTTGAAGTGACTAGATCCCAAGTAGACCCTACTGTACCAGATGTGCTCCATGTGCTGAATGTGCCTAGTTGCTTGAGGGCAGGAGATAACCCAGACAGGAAGTACACCAGGATAGATGCTTGACACTGGTTGGACCTGGTGGGAATTGCTTAGCCTTATGGGTGGCTGCCTTTTTAATGATTCCAGGCCTTTCCGTGGGAACTCTGGAGGTAACAGGTTCACTCCATGAGTACCTCAGAATCGACAGGGTCAGAGTCCATATTTCTAGCCAGTATTCAATTAATTTAATTAAAGCTTGCTTGTTTCAAATTTGGCTCAATTGTGGTGGTCTTATTCTTGACCTGATTTGAGATTTACAGCCCAACTCCTCCTAAATTCCTCATTCAGCCAAAGTCCAGAAATTTTGAGGGTTTAGAGATTTTATCGATTTGGTTTGGTTTGGTTGGTTTTGAGACAGCCCCAGGATTAGATTCAGACAAGTTTTGTATCATCTACCTAAAGACTGGTTGGATTCTTTGTGTTTCATTTCTGTGCTGAGCTTCTGGCAAAGGAGAAGTGAGGGTAAATGCAAGGCCTTTCTCTTCAAAGGTAAGAAATCTGCACACACCTTTAATCCCGGTACTTGGAAGGTAGAGACAGGCAGATCTCTGTAAGTCTGGTCTATAAAATGAATTCCAGAACAGCCAGAGCTATTACACAGAAAAAGTCTGTCTCAAAAACAAAAAGGTAAGAAATCTGGATATCTAACCAACTCTAAATACCTTTTAAAAGGAAGAGAAAGGAATGATTGAGCCTGCAACATTAAAGGATTGTTTTTCTGTTTCTTTCTTTTTGAAATTCCAAATGACAAGGGTCAGGAGTTTGATTGCATGGCCCTGCATGCTGGCCATGTTTCTCAAATGTTTCACTGGGAAGGTCCAGAGAGGACCTGTCTTTTATCTCCTGTTAGGGAAGAGAGAGAGAGAGAGAGAGACTGAGAGAGACAGAGAGAGAATGAGAGAGACTTAGAGAGAATAAAATACCTAGCACAGATTGATCCATCTTGAAATCAAATAAGTAAATAAATAAAAAGTAGCAGGGCATAGAGGTGCGACAGCTCCAGGTCCAGCACTGGGGAGGTGGAGGCAGGAGGATCAATAGTTCAAGGACAACTCAGGCTATGTAAGACACTCAAAAACCTGAGAAAATGAAATAATAAAAGTCTCATTGGCTTTATTGATGTATGTATGATGGTAGCACACACAGCTGTGCGGACACAGAGGTTTCAATGCTCACAGATAAGCACTAGGAGAGCCAGGGCCACTGCTCCATCCCTAGAGCTGGATTTCTAAACAATTACTAAAATCTCCACGGGGCGGAGGAGAAAAGAGTGATATGGGAAGAAAACAACATGGTCAGACACTCACATTCCTGTGAGCCTTCTCCAGCAAAAGCTGTCCACATGAGTCTTACAATCCTCTTCAAGTCCACATTTATTCGTATTTCCTGAGCACCAACACTAACACCCTCTCTCTCCAAATGTTGGGATACACTGGTGAAAGAAGTAGGCAAAGAGGATGTTGATGAGCTGTTTACAGTGTACATCTGAATGCGCTTCTTGACTGCTGTTAACAGGACATTCTGTTTAATTAATGTAATCAAATCATTCCTTAAGCCCCAAATAACAAATTGAAGTGAGACAGTAATAATTAAATGCTACTTTTAATACAGTAATCCTGAAATTGCTCCTGATGAATATATATATATATATATATATATATATATATATATATATATATATATATGTAAAGAAATTCAAGGCTACCAAATGAACTGCACTGAAGACACAAAAAATTATTTCAAAAAATATTTTAAGAAAAGACAAATACAGCCATGAGGACACAGAGAAGAATAAAATCATTCTTGGAGATAGTTAATGAAGGAATGGGGAAAATCAAACATGACACAATTAGAAGAGTTAATAAACATCTTTCAATAATAACTTGAATATTATTGGTCCTCATTCCCCAGTCAAAGAAAACAAACTGGAAGACTGGATTAAAAGATGGTGCCTGCCTATTCACTGCTCCAGGAAGCACCCCTCGCCACAGCAGACTGACTCTACCATAGGATAAAGTGATGGAAATTGTAATCCTTCTTAATCCTCCAACTTTCACAATTAAATTTTACAGCATCTAAGGATTTTTCTTTATCGGGATATACACTCTGAGTGAGGTTATCTGATTATTGAGGAGTAGTCCCTGGCTGTTTTTCATGGCAGTCATGTTAGTTTGCATTCCCACCAAGGTGGGCAGTTTTCCTTTGCTCCACATCCTCCTCCACTTTGTCATATCTTGTCCTGTTTGGTAACTGGCACAGGGCAGGATTTAGACACCAGACTAGCCATGGACTTTTGTGGTGGCTTCTAGTCACAGTTAGGTGCATCAATAAACACCAATCAGATCTGCCCGGTGAGTGAGCACACCTGTAATAACCTCGACTACACCTGGTGTATGTAGTCTGTTGAGCTCAGTGAGACATGGCTTCCTGGTGGAATTTAACCTTCATAGCTTGAGTTCCAGGGATGATCTCAGTAGCATCCTGTCCAGCAGTAAGTTAATGCTGGACTGGAAGTGACAGCAACAGGCACTTCACCTTCTTGGGTAGGTGTCATGGGAAAGCATTCCTACCAATGCACCTTTAGGTTTACGTGACTTCAGATCTAACACCCATGTGTGATGGATCATGACCCATCAAGAAGGACTCAGCTCATCTTAAACAGCATCAGAAGGCTGCCAACAACACCATCCTGAGAAGTGGTGTTATGGGAATACGCCCTTCCGATTTGTGTTCTGATGGTGTCATTGTTAAACATGACAGTTTGTCCTCTGTTCTTGTCTTCCCACAGAAAGAATCTGCCTAGAACACAATTTGAGCAGAAGTTTGTCTAACAAAACAAAATAACTCAAAGTGAATGTACACTCCAGAGAGACTGGAGCAGGCTGGTCTGAAGGCGGCAGTAGCCTGCCGAGCTCTGCGTGGTGGAATTTATAGAAGTTTCATATAGTCCAACCCTATGATGTCACTATATTCTCCTCTTGGGAAGCCCTCTCTCCTATGTTAAGGAAATTGTTCCAGGGCCAATATGTCCTCACAGTTTTTCCTTCCCTGTTCACCTGCAAATTCACTGCTGGTGTACATGGTCATTGGGAAATCCCCAGCTGTCTTAACTTCTTACATGCAGGAGGAGCCCACCTGCAGCTTCATGAGTGCCTAACCACAAAGGAGCATTGCCACCTCAGGAGACACAGCAACCAAGACACAGCCATAGTCCCCTTGATTGCCTCCCTGTCAGGATGTACCTAGCTAGGAAAAGGTCTGTTTGTGTGTAACACCTGCCTCCCTCCTGCTCATCTGCTTAGCTACATGCTCTTAACAGCCACAGGCCCTGGCCAAAATATCGCTGTTGTCAAAAATTGATCCTTAGTGCTACTTTTGTCTGAAAAGTTTTCTAAGAATTTTCACAAAATGAATTATTCTTTGATGTTTGATAAATTGGAAAGTTGTCATCAACAACAATATAAGTATTTATTTCTGACAATGAGGATATTGAGATTTTATGATTGCTCAGGGGTTAGGAGCATAGATTTCTCTTGCAGAGGACCCAGGTATGACCCCCAGCACCCACACTATAGCTCGGAACCATCTATAACTGTGATCCTGGGAGATTTAAATTCTGATTTCTGATTCCATGGGCATTGCACGCACATGAAACACAGATATAAATGTAAGCATACCACCCATGCACGCAAAATAATAATTTTTTAATTAAAAATTTTTATTTATTTTATTTAGTTTTTATTCATATTTATTTACATTTATATTTATATCATTTTATGTATTTTATGATTTTATTTATAAAATTTTTTAAAATTAAAAATTATTTACAATTTAAAATTTCATTTAAAATTATTTAAAATATTTTTTTAATTTTAAAATTATTTTTAAATGAAGTTTGGCAGGTACAACATGTCAGAGTCATGGTCGAAGGCTGTCTGACAAATCTCCAGACTCCCATGATTCTGTGAAATGGCATTTGGCTGGTGGTGGGACATTTGAGCTGGATGCTCGTGACATTTCAACTTGGCATCCTGTTCTTTCTGTTCTGTTCCTTAGTCTTCCTCACTGTTTATTCTGTGAATTTAAAGTCTAATGAAACGCTGGTTGGCAATGGAGACAGAACTGCTGAACCGAGTAAGGAAGCTATAAGGAAGTGTCTTAAGACCATTGGGGTTATGAGACGTGGACAAGGACATTGGCTAAGGGCCTCACAGGGTGTGTGGACTGGGTCAGGAATTCAGTGGAAGAGCTTCGACAGGCAGTCACGTTTATGGGGAACGTTTATGACTAACAATTATACAGTCACTGGGGAGAATCTCCAGGCGGCTTACAGACCCACCGGAGGTGTCAAAAGCAAAGAAGACTGTATAAGAGAATATAAGAAAGAATTAGCAAAAGGAGCTTAGTCCAATCTATATTTTCCCAAGAGTTCTGTCTCTCGCCTTTTGCAAATAACGATGACCTTGATTTTGCTTCGGATACCGAAAGGCTTGGCACTCAACAGTTCTGAGAATAAGTCACCACTGTCTAGAGTTAAGCGAAGCAAGCCCTTAGCTGATAGAACAATGTTAATTATTCACTGTGTTATATGGAAAGCAAAAGCTATGTACTTTTCTAAGGATGTTTTTCTTTTGAACTTATGCAAATGTTGAAATTTAAGAACCCTGTGTGCCTGATCTGCCCTGCTGATCATGAAACCTGTGTGTGTATAAAAATAAAAGACAGGGTCACTGAAAGAGCTACTGAGATGGTAAGAAAGGTCCGATGCGGTTTCTACTGGCTGTCAGGCTGCACCAGCTCTGACTCCTGATTTCTACATCCTCACCGCTCCCAAGCACACCTCTCCAGTACAAGGGATCCCACCTCACGCTGAGGCTGGACCCCAGCAGAAATTTATTAAGATTTTAGTATATACTTCATTTTAAGTGATTAAATTTGACATTAAATGATTAGGGTATGTAGATGTTGATTCTAACACAAATTTTATTATGTCTCCTTATAAAGTAAATTCAAGATTCTTATTCTTTTGGTTACCACGGGAAATCTGGCCTTTATTAAGAGAAAATTAGACATCAGAGAGATTTATTAAAATAAATATTTTTTGTTATTTTAATTTCTTCAACTGAAAAAATTGGAGAAGAAACCCTCCTGTCTCACAGCTCTGGAGGCTGAGAAGCCCAGTGCCAATGTCAGCATCTCCCCAGGGTCTGCTGGTGCATCACGTGGACAGAGCCCAGTTTACCCAGAGTCAGTCTCAATATCACAGTGTTAGTCAGTGATTAATGAATGACTAATTTGGAGGTGTCAATCAAAACAACCTTCCATTTCCAATCTCCTTCTTAACTGTGGGCCTCTGGTATCAGAGTCAAGAACAAAGACTTTACTGGAGATTCTAGAGCCGGGATATGAGATGGCTTGGGGTGGGGTAGAGATCAGGGCTTTGCAAACAGTTTTCTGTGGCTATTCTGCAGATGATCTCAAGCTCAGAGATCAGAGATCACACAAGACCTGCAGTGCCACCTGCTGGCCTGAGGCTCCTGCTTTAAAACAGCACTCTAAGAATGGTACATCTGTGTCTGAGTCACCTTTACAGAATAAAGAAACCGGAAGTGAGCATCTATGAGTCACAGTGGTTTTAGAGCCCATGCCTTGTGCCACTAACTGTGCACTGGGAGGGCCGACAGCACAGACAGTCCCATGCACAGACTTGGTGTGGATGGTAAAGCAATGGAGATGAGATCTGCAGCCAGGAGTCAGGACACATGATTTTGGACATGTTTCAGCTTTTGACAGATCCAAATGTGGTCTGAAGAACAGGATTCAGGAAACACTTCTGTTTGTGAGATGACAGCATGTGTGCTATCTCCCTCCAAGCCAGTGACTCATAATCTGAAGAGCAAAGAAGAGCTGCTCTTAGTCTTTAGGATTTTCTTACTATTATCACATCAGCCATTTACTTTTCCTGGAACTTTTGACGCTACTGTAGAATACACAGTGTGTAAGCATAGTGAACACACAGCAGCAAAACACTCCGCTACTAGCGTGTCATGTGATCCAATGAAAAGCATCTTCATTTTGCCAAGCTTCAGTTTCCTTAAATATATAGGGTACAACCAGCTAATGTTTTGGGAAGGTATTAAGCTATGACAACACACAGTAGGGCCTCAATAAATGTATTCAACATTCAGAGTGTACACAGTGGGTCTCCAGATTTGTATGCAGAGAGGAGAAGAGCCTCAACTCCTGTGCAGCAGAATCAGGCTCTTTTTCTTCTCAGCCAGGAGGCTGGGGTGTCTTTGGTTCATCACAGTATTCCCACAACAAAGCTTCCTGGGAGAAGCTGCAGGGGGACTAGACCAAAAATCAAGCACTGACACAGGGGACTTCTGGACAAATAAAAGGATGGGTGAGTCCAAGTCTAGGCTGTCTGTAGCAGAGGGCTTCACACAGTAGGCAGGAGACAGGGCTCTCTGTCCCTTTGCATCTGTTCTTTCTTCATGGAGCCCCTGGGGCCTGAGCAGCAAATTTAAAGTCAGCCTAGTGCCCAATATGCAGTCTTGCCAAACTTCACCCCAAGATTTGAGTTTTTGAGAAATAAACAAGCATTTATGCCAGCATGGATGCCAATCTTTTGGGCACTTGAGGATTACTGAACTCCCTAAAAGAAAGAAGACATGTTCTATTTCTGCCCCTTTCCTGCTGCACCACAATCAACTGCATACAGTAGTTGCTTCATTAATACATGCTGGGACCCAGTTAATGGTGTCATATGTCATGAAAACATAATACATAACAAGGGTTTCATGCTATGTTTTCTTTCTATTTATTAATTCCAGAAAAACTGTGCAACATGTTCATTAAAATAATCAAATATTCTACTTTTTCACTTAATAACCACCTCATGTTCACCAGAGACCTAAGGCAGCATGGCCTGGTGCCTAACATCATAGATGTCAGGTCACACAGCTTCGATGCAGTTCCCAGTACCAACTCTTCCAAACCCTGTAACTCTCCATGAGTTCCTGACCTTTTTATGGCCGTCCTCTTAGTCATAAAACCATGGTGATGTAATGTCTTCACAGAGGGCTGCTGTGAACTTTCACTGAAGCAACTCAAGTGCCGATCAAAATCACCTGTGATTCTCAGGAATTCAAGGCACAGCTGTTGTTTCAGTCCTGGTCTTTTGAGCAGCCACACTGCATTTTTCTATTGGTGGTTTTTGTACTAAGAGTCGAACTAGTAAGGAAAACACACAGACAGGATTAAATGCTGAACAGGTGTACTTTTCCTCACAGCAGGAAATGAAGTTGCTTCAACAGACCTGAGCATATGGACTGAGGATAAAAAATATTAGCAAATTAGATTAAAGGACTAGCTTGGAGATAGAGTTACAAACAAGGCAAGCACAGAGCACGTGGGTTCACACAGCTCTGAGGTTGCATTACATCTGCCTGAGCAGTCAGTCTGTGGACAAGCCTGAAACTCTCAGAGTGCTCACAGTCACACCTGAGCTTGCTCATCTTCAATCATGCAAGAGACGTCTCAGCAGGATAATAAGTTAATATGGGGGCTTTTTAGGTTTCTCGTTAATGTGATCTTTTGTCACAATTTGGCTTGAGTTTTTATAGTTCTAGATGCACAAATGACATACCCCATAATGGTTCCCAGAAATATTAAGAAGTGTGGAAGAAATGTGAAGTTCCCACGGAGGACACAGAATTCTGTCCTTTAACTTTGCACGTCACTGACCTTCGCCTCGGCTGAAGGTGGCGGATGCTGTGACGAGGACCAGGGCTTCTGTGGGAAGGTTATGACCCAGGGCTCCTGCCTCCCTTACCCACTGCACAGGGTGCTCTCAGTCTCAGGACAAGAAGGGTCAGCACAGCACCTGAGGTGCAGAGCCAACGGATGCCAGCGTAGACACTGACAAGCATCTAAGAAGTGCAAAAATACACTTGTCAAATCCACTGAGTGCATCTGGGATAAAGTCAGAGGTGGTTTTGTAATTACAGAAGACCTTCCTCCTCTACAGGGACTGACTGAAGTGGAGATAGGAACACACTCTGTGTGTACTGTTAAATACACACACACACACACACACACACACACACACACAGAGAGAGAGAGAGAGAGAGAGAGAGAGAGAGAGAGCAAGGGAGATAGAGGGAGAAAGTTTTCTTTCTTAACTATGTCCATGCTGCACCCAGCATACTGAACCCGATGGCTATAACTTTCACAATTTCATTATAGCCATAAAAATAATTTTTTCTTCTGTTAGAGTATTTTGTATTAACACCTTTTATTTAAAACAATGTATTATGGCTTTGCTTTGGAATGATGTGGCTGTTGGCATCATCCTTCTCTGGCTAAGCATCTAATGCCACAGAGAGAGGTTATCTCCTTGAGTAAACATCCTGTCCCAGCAGGGAAGATGTTTTGTTCTGTTACTTATTGGCTTTAGGATGTTTTTAACTATGTTTTGTCTTAACCTGTAATTAATACCCTTTTCTAAATCCCTGTAGCTGCACTAGCCCCTTGAGGAAAGGGGTATAAGATTGGAGACAAAAAATAAAATTTCAGCTCCTTTCCACCTGAACTCAATGATGCTGTGTGTGTCTGGTCTATTCCCTTCCCTTCTCCCCTCTCCTCATAAGGCCCTTCATCCCACCCCCAATTCAGGTACTTTCCGACTTGTCAGTCTGGACCTGACAACTGAGACACAACTTCTATGACTAGATAGTAGTTTAAGACCACTGTTAAATTTAGATAATAGAAAAGTACAGACACTGAGCTGGCGAATAAGGGGCCCTGAAATATAACATGGAATACACAATGTCTATAGCAGATAAAGGGGTATTGGGGTGTAACAATGGGGTTCTCTGTGGCCACCATGGCCACCAATGTAAAGATGTGCTGGAGGCAAGAGGGCAGTTCAGTTCAACATGACTTAGTAGCAGGTGCTAGTTCAATCTTTGGGAGTCTGACTCTGGGTGCTTTACTTTAGGCA
This sequence comes from Cricetomys ansorgei, assembly GCA_026225945.1. Lineage (NCBI taxonomy): Eukaryota > Metazoa > Chordata > Mammalia > Rodentia > Nesomyidae > Cricetomys > Cricetomys ansorgei. The sequence continues at coordinate 79,293 of JAMJFZ010002301.1, forward strand.
TAGTTAAGCATAGTACCATAAGATGAAAATATTTCTGGTGGTAATTAACTCAATCCTATGTGGATAATAAAGCTTAAAATGTGAGTATATCAAAACTCTTCGTGTATGTGTGACATCTTCCATAAAGACAGGTTCAATAGATGGACAAGCCCGTGTTTAGGGTCTGGGTGAGGATTCTGTGAGGTCTTGGCGACATAGGTAGTGTAAAGGTCATCAGGCTATTAACCGTGTCCAACCCCAGCCTTGTGGATGGATAATAGGCTATGCATCCCTTTCTTTGAAGCAGTAACTCTGTGTGATTAACACTCCTGAGTCCCTAGTGCTTATCTGTGACTACAAGGACCTCCATACCTCCTACATGACAGTTTTACACTGTGTCTTCTACACCGCGCTGCCTACACATCATACTTGGCATCTTTGCTTTCCTCGTTAACTATATCAAACTACACAATGAGTGTCTTATGTTTACTAGTCAGTGAAATGCATCAATTTTTGAGGTGTGGTCATAAAAGTATAATAACTTTGTCAATTTTACTTTCTTCTAGGTGATTTAAAAATTGTAGTTTCATTTTGAAAACAATCAGAGATTTGTTTATGAAAATAAGATAGAGAAACTTCAGCTGGCTCTTAGATCTCTAGTTATAATCCCCCCTTTGCTCTCATTTAGTTTCTAACAGTTCCACATATTACCACTTTATGAATGGATTTCTAGATTTAATTATTAGAACTAAAGTCAGTACTGTTCTGGGTAAAGCTTTCCTAGTAGCTTTTGTTCTGCTTTGTTCTGTTTCTGAGATTGGGTTTCCTGTAGCTTAGACTAGTACCAGACTCCCGCTACAGTTCAGGATAACCTAGAACTTCGGATCTCTCTGTCTCCACTTCTCAAGGACTGGAATTACAGCTGTGCCACACCAAGCATGCCCAGGGTTTCCTAATTTCTACAGACACGGATTTACTCTTATTTATGTTAGTTTTCTGTTGTTTCTAAATATTTCCTGGTATAAATGATGGCATATTTGAGTTACACATTAAAATTATAAACCAGATGTGCTAAAATACCATCCTTTATTCACCTTGTGTGGTGCATTTCTACTTTTTCTACTCTTTTTGCATTACTTTTGGTGGCTCAATTATAGGATTCAGAATGCAGACGAACTCTAATGGTCTTAGGACTGTAAATCAATTTTGGAATGCTGACAATCCATTATTAAGCAAGTTAACACAAGAAACTTCTGTAAATTCCACCACGCAGAGCTCGGCAGGCTACTGCCGCCTTCAGACCAGCCTGCTCCAGTCTCTCTGGAGTGTACATTCACTTGGAGTTATTTTGTTTTGTTAGACAAACTTCTGCTCAAATTGTGTTCTAGGCAGATTCTTTCTGTGGGAAGACAAGAACAGAGGACAAACTGTCATGTTTAACAATGACACCATCAGAACACAAATCGGAAGGGTATATTCCCATAACACCTCCTCTTAGGATGGTGTTGTTGGCAGCCTTCTGATGCTGTTTAAGATGAGCTGAGTCCTTCTTGATGGGTCATGATCCATCACACATGGGTGTTAGATCTGAAGTCAGGTAAACCTAAAGGTGCATTGGTAGGAATGCTTTCCCATGACACCTACCCAAGAAGGTGAAGTGCCTGTTGCTGTCATTTCCAGTCCAGCATTAACTTACTGCTGGACAGGATGCTACTGAGATCATCCCTGGAACTCAAGCTATGAAGGTTAAATTCCACCAGGAAGCCAAGTCTCACTGAGCTCAACAGACTACGTACACCAGGTGTATGCTTTCCATATAACACAGTGAATGATTAACCTTGTTCTAACAGCTAGGGGCTTGCTTCGCTTAACTCTAGACAGTGGTTACTTATTCTCAGAACTGTTGAGTGCCAAGCCTTTCGGTATCTGAAGCAAAATCAAGGTCATCGTTATTTGCAAAAGGTGAGAGACAGAACTCTTGGGAAAATATAGATTGTCTGCACTAAGCTCCTTTTGCTAATTCTTTCTTATATTCTCTTATACAGTCTTCTTTGCTTTTGACACCTCCGGTGGGTCTGTAAGCCGCCTGAAGATTCTCCCCGGTGACTGTATAACCGTTAGTCATAAACGTTTCCCTAGCCATGACTGCCTGTCGTAGCTCTTCCACTGAATTCCTGACCCAGTCCACACCCCCTGTGAGGTCCTTAGCCAATGTCCTTGTCCACGTCTCATAACCCCAATGGCCTTAAGATACTTCCTTATAGCTTCCTTACTCGGTTGAGCAGTTCCGTCTCCATTGCCAACCAGCGTTTCATTAGACTTTAAATTCACAGAATAAACAGTGAGGAAGACTAAGGAACAGAACAGAAAGAACAGGATGCCAAGTTGAAATGTCACGAGCATCCAGCTCAGATGTCCCACCACCAGCCAAATGCCATTTCACAGAATCATGGGAGTCTGGAGATTTGTCAGACAGCCTTCGACCATGACTCTAACATGTTGTACCTGCCAAACTTCATTTAAAAATAATTTTAAAATTGAAAAAATATTTTAAATAATTTTAAATGAAATTTTAAATTTTAAATAATTTTTAATTTTAAAAAATTTAATAAATAAAATCATAAAATACATAAAATGATATAAATATAAATGTAAATAAATATGAATAAAAACTAAATAAAATAAATAAAAATTTTTAATTAAAAAATTATTATTTTGCGTGCATGGGTGGTATGCTTACATTTATATCTGTGTTTCATGTGCGTGCAATGCCCATGGAATCAGAAATCAGAATTTAAATCTCCCAGGATCACAGTTATAGATGGTTCTGAGCTATAGTGTGGGTGCTGGGGGTCATACCTGGGTCCTCTGCAAGAGAAATCAATGCTCCTAACCCCTGAGCAATCATAAAATCTCAATATCCTCATTGTCAGAAATAAATACTTATATTGTTGTTGATGACAACTTTCCAATTTATCAAACATCAAAGAATAATTCATTTTGTGAAAATTCTTAGAAAACTTTTCAGACAAAAGTAGCACTAAGGATCAATTTTTGACAACAGCGATATTTTGGCCAGGGCCTATAACTGTTAAGAGCATGTAGCTAAGCAGATGAGCAGGAGGGAGGCAGGTGTCACACACAAACAGACCTTTTCCTAGCTAGGTACATCCTGACAGGGAGGCAATCAAGGGGACTATGGCTGTGTCTTGGTTGCTGTGTCTCCTGAGGTGGCAATGCTCCTTTGTGGTTAGGCACTCATGAAGCTGCAGGTGGGCTCCTCCTGCATGTAAGAAGTGAAGACACCTGGGGATTTCCCAATGACCATGCACATCAGCAGTGAATGTGCTGGTGAACAGGGAAGGAAAAACTGTGAGGACATATTGGCCCTGGAACAATTTCCTTAACATAGGAGAGAGGGCTTCCCAAGAGGAGAATATAACAGTGACATCATAGGGTTGGACTATATGAAACTTCTATAAATTCCACCATGCAGAGCTCAGCAGGCTACTGCCGCCTTCAAACCAGCCTGCTCCGGTCTCTCTGGAGTGTACATTCACTTTGAGTTATTTTGTTTTGTTAGACAAACTTCTGCTCAAATTGTGTTCTAGGCAGATTCTTTCTGTGGGAAGACAAGAACAGAGGACAAACTGTCATGTTTAACAATGACACCATCAGAACACAAATCGGAAGGGTATATTCCTATAACACCACCTCTTAGGATGGTGTTGTTGGCAGCCTTCTGATGCTGTTTAAGATGAGCTGAGTCCTTCTTGATGGGTCATGATCCATCACACATGGGTGTTAGATCTGAAGTCAGGTAACCCTAAAGGTGCATTGGTAGGAATGCTTTCCCATGACACCTACCCAAGAAGGTGAAGTGCCTGTTGCTGTCACTTCCAGTCCAGCATTAACTTACTGCTGGACAGGATGCTACTGAGATCATCCCTGGAACTCAAGCTATGAAGGTTAAATTCCACCAGGAAGCCATGTCTCACTGAGCTCAACAGACTACATACACCAGGTGTAGTTGAGGTTATTACAGGTGTGCTAACTCACCGGGCAGATCTGATCGGTGTTTATTGATACACCTGACTGTGACTAGAAGCCACCACAAAAGTCCATGGCTAGTCTGGTGTTTAAATCCTGCCCTCTGCCAGTTACCAAACTGGACAAGATATGACAAAGTGGAGGAGGATGTGGAGCAATGGAAAACTGCCCACCTTGGTGGGAATGCAAACTAACATGGCTGCCATGAAAAATGGCAAGGGTCTACTCCTCAATAATCAGATAACCTCACTCGGAGTGTATATCCCGATACAGAAAAATCCTTAGATGCTCTAAAATTTAGTTGTGAAAGTTGGAGGATTGAGGAGGATTACAATTTCCATCACTTTATCCTACGGTAGAGTCAGTCTATGATGGTGAGGGGTGCTTCCTGGAGCAGTGAATAGGCAGGCACCATCTTTTAATCCAGTCTTTCAGTTTGTTTTCTTTGACTAGGGAATGAGGATCAATAATATTCAAGTTATTATTGAAAGATGTTTATTAACTCTTGTAATTGTGTCATGTTTGATTTTTCCCATTCCTTCATTAACGATTTCCAAGAATGATTTTATTCTTCTCTGTGTCCTCATGGCTGTATTTGTCTTTTTTTAAAATATTTTTTGAAATAATTTTTTGTGTCTTCAGTACAGTTCATTTGGTAGCCTTGAATTTCTTACATATATATATATATATATATATATATATATATTCATCAGGAGCAATTTCAGGATTAATGCATTAAAAGTAGCATATAATTATTACTGTCTCACTTCAATTTGTTATTTGGGGCTTAAGGAATGATTTGATTACATTAATTAAACAGAGTGTCTTGTTAACAGCAGTCAAGAAGCGCATTCAGATGTACAGTGTAAACAGCTCATCAACATCCTTCTTTGCCTACTTCTTTCACCAGTGTATCCTAACAATGGGGGAGAGAGGGTGTTAGTGTTGGTGCTCAGGAAATACGAATAAATGCGGATTTGAAGAGGGATTGTAAGACTCATGTGGACAGCTTTAGCTGGAGAAGGCTCACAGGAATGTGAGTGTCTGACCATGTTGTTTTCTTCCCATATCACTCTTTTCTCCTCCACCCCGTGGAGATTTTAGTACTTGTTTAGAAATCCAACTCTAGGGATGGAGCAGTGGCCCTGGCTCTCCTAGTGCTTATCTGTGAGCATTGAAACCTCTGTGTCCACACAGCTGTGTGTGCTACCATCATACATACATCAATAAAGCCACTGAGACTTTATTATTTTATTTTCTCAGGTTTTTGAGTGTCTTACATAGCCTGAGTTGTCCTTGAACTATTGATCCACCTCCCCAGTACTGGGCCTGGAGCTGTCGCACCTCTATGCCCTGCTACTTTTTATTTATTTACTTATTTGATTTCAAGATGGATCAATCTGTGCTAGGTACATTATTCTCTCTCCCTTCCTGCACCCTCTCCCTCTCTCTCTTTCTCTCTCCCTTTCCTCCATAATTACAGATAATAGGCAGGACCTGTCTGGTCCTTCCTAGTGAAACATTTGAAAAGCAAAGCCAGCATGCAGGGCCATGCAATCAAACTCCTGACCCTTGTCCTTTGGAATTTCAAAAAGAAAGAAAGAAACAGAAAAACAATACTTTAATGTTGCAGGCTCAATCATTCCTTTCTCTTCCTTTTAACGTATATTTAGTGTTGTCTAGATATTCAGATTTCTTACCTTTTTCTTGTTGCTTTGTTTTTGAGACAGAGTTTTTCTTTTTAAGAGCCCTGGATGTTCTGGAACTCATTTTATAGACCAGACTCACAGAGATCTGCCTGCCTCTGCCTTCCAAGTACTGGGCTTAAAGGTGTGCTCAGATTTCTTACCTTTAAAGAGACAGGCCTTTCATTTACTCTCATTTCTCCTTTGCCACAAGCTCAGCACAGAAATGAAACACAAAGAATCCAAGCAGTCCTTGGGTGGATGATACAAAGCTTGTCTGTTTCAAATCCTGGGGTTTATCTCAAAACCAAACCAAACAAAACCCAACAAATGAAATCCCTAAACCCTCAGAATTCCAGGACTCTAGCCGAATGGGGAGTTTTGGGGGCAGCTGTGCTGTAAATCTCAAATCTGGTCTAGAATAAGACCACCAGGATCGAGCCAAATTTGAAGCAAGCAAGTTTAATTAAATTAATTGAATACTGGCCAGGAAGATGGAGTCTGACCAGGTCCTTTCTGAGGAACTCTTGGAGTGAACCTGTTACCTCCAGAGTTCCCATAGAAATTTTTTAGAATCATTAAAAAGGCAGAACCCCTAAGGTTAAGCACTTCCCATCAGGTCCAATCAGTGGCAAGCATCTATCCTGATTTACTTCCTCTCTGGTCATCTTCCACCTACAAGCAACTAGGAACATCTGCTGTATGGAGCACATCCGGTGCAGTAGTGCATCTAGTCACTTCGAGACTCTCTCACCTGAACAGCCTGTCTAACACTCCAGGAAGTTATGTCCTTGCATTGCTTAGGCAGAGTAATTAAAATTTAAAGCATAACTTTTGGTCTTACAGGGCAGCAATGGGGATAAGATGGAAGGGGATAACCTAGACTATTTAAGGAGTTCTGATTTCCTTCTTTCTGTCCTCTCTTCCTTCCTTCCTTTCTTCCTTCCTTCCTCCCTCCTTCCTTCCTTCTTAAATTAATGTTCAATCACTTAGTAAGAGTCCATCGTTGAATTTTCCAATGCTCTTCATTAATTACAAACCACTTCAAATCTCAGGGAATTCAATACCTGGGTAGCTAGGCAGATACTTCATTTCTTTCCCCATCATGCTCTCTAGTAGCCCACCCCTCCCTTCTCCTTAGCCCTTTAAACCTTCTTCCTTAGTCCCATCTCCAAATCCAGGCCTTCATTACAACCCAATAGTATCTTAGCATACTTGGCTGAGGGTGTTCATAGTCTTCTCTAATCATCACCTGCAGACCTTTCATCATGTTTGATCACCTTCAACTGTAAACAGTTAGTTCTATCTGTGGAGATCTCAGGAGGGCTAGCACAAGGATGTGAATAGGTAGGAAGCCAGGCCTGCACCATCTGCAAGGCATCCAGCTTCACAGCTACAAGGCATCAAGGCCCTTTTGCAAACCAAAACAGCACAGAGGAGTAAAATATCCCACAACACTTCCTTCCTTCCTTCCTTCTTAAAATTTTATGTGTATGTGTGTACAGGTGCCCACAGAGGCCAGAGGCAGCAGATCCCTGGAGCTGCAGTTACAGGCAGTTATGAGACACACAGAGTGGGTCCTGGGAACAGAATTCAGGTACATTATCTTTACTGTGAGACATCAATTCTCCAGCCCAGAAAGTCCTAGTTCTAAAAAAGTAATTTGCACTTAGAAGTTGAAAACATGCCAATAAAACCATAAAGAAACACTAACTACGATATTTGCATATAATAAATAAAGTGGAGGCAGCTTTCTTCCAAATCTGTAACCAAAACAGAAAGTAAGAACTAAGTTATTGCTTTTATTTTTTTTAAAAGGAGATGGGCCAGGGAGATGGTTCTGGGCTTAAAAGTTCTTCCCACATATTCAATTTTTATAATAAGCAGATGTTATTATTGATCCTATTATTGAGTATCAACCTCTTGATAGAGCACTAACTTTATGTAGTAATGCTAATAAATTTGGAATTGCTGGATATTCTGATAAAAAGATACTTCCAACATACTATAAACTCCTTACTTATCTGTCCAAAAGGCCAACCTGACAGGCCCTGTTATTCCATCCTCCAGCCCCTGAAGTTGCTCCAAGTCAAAAGCATTATGTGTTGTCAAATTCTACAGCATTTAGCAGTTTTGTTTATTTCATTACTTAATCCCATGTCACAGCACCTCTCCTATCTTGTGATTCTGCATATTCTGGAACACACGGCTCCTTGTACTGAGCTAGTAAATGTTCTACTGGAGGGGAAGCAATGAACAAGCTGGCTGTGCTCCAAAGTTACTGTGGAACCTCCCCCAAGGGAAACAAGAGTATTTCTTCTTACCAAAGGCAAGTAAGTTTCAATCTTCCTGTTGCTGAGACTCAGCTCCTCAGCCCAAATATGGAGACTGCAGGGACTGCAGAGGCTTCTGTAGACATGCTGGTTTCCACAGACTGCCTGCAGGAAGCAGAAATGGGTATGTATTTACAGCAATTTGAAACAAACTAAAAGAGTAGAGAGGCTCTTAGTGCCTCACTGGTGACAGTAGAGGAGCTGAACCTCAGCCTGCCAGCCTGTCACAGTGGGTCTCTGAAGGAGGGGAGAATGCAGATAAGGGTTTAGCTATGAGGCTGTTCCATTAGTTATTCTATTGGAACATATAATACTTAAATAGTTCTGCAATGAGCTGGGAAATGATCAGGGATTACAATTACAATTACAAGAGCTGAAACCACAGATTTTTTCTTTGTACTTAGCTTGCTAGTCCACTCTTTCCCCAGGAATCTGGTAAATTACACTCTGGTGAATTTCTCCAAGTTGCTGTAGAACATGTATGTTCTACATGTCCCAGAGAGAAGGCAAATTTAAACAACAACAGCTTTGTAATGTGCACACTGACAGCAGTTGCCTGGGAAGCTGAGGCTTGTGTGTTGGAGATCCAGTGTATTTTACAAAAGAAATGGAAGGAGGTGGCATGGGGTGGGAGGCTGGGGGGGGCAAATCCTTTGCATTTGAAGCTCATGGTAAATTATGGAAAAAGAATAATTATAATGGTTTTTGTCTTTAGTCTTCAGAAATGAAACAAAATTTTGTCTCCTGTGTTTTGAAAATGTTATGCTTCATTATAGTTCATTTTTTAGATATTTTTTTGTTCTCCCTTGTTCCTTTATTTTATTTTTTTTTTAAATTTAGGGAAAGAATATTGGCTTTACAGAAAAGAAGACTAATGGTTACCAAAATACAAAATACTAAAAGTTCATGATGAATGTTAATACTTACTACTTAAACCAAGTATTCTCCTAACTGAAATTATTATTTCTATTATTATCATATTATTTTTATTATTGATGATGGTGCTGATTGATTCTTTGAGAAAGTCTCATATAGTATTGCAAACTTTCCTGGACCTTCCTCTCCCTCTGCCCCAGCAGCTGACATTTGAAACCACATAATTGCCCAATGGGAACACTCTGGACCTTCCTCTCCCTCTGCCCCAGCAGTTGACATTTGAAACCACATAATAGCCCAATGGGAACACTATCTGTTGCTGATGTGGCTCTCAAGACAATAGTGCAGCTGTTGTGCACCTCACAGCTTCGCTCTTTTGAAACATGACTGGTTCTGTGAATGGAGTGGTTTTTAGTTTTACTATTTTTTTAAACAAAGCTAAAAATCAGGCGGTTAGATCTCAAAGAAACCAGAGACAACAGCTAACAGTGGTGTGTATCAAAGGTGAAAGCAGCCTGCTCACCCCAGCACACCTATGGCTCTGCCAGCATTTCCCACCCCACCCTGCCCCTACCCTAAACCCTCCCTCTCAGGGCCTGGGCTTCCACTTCGCTGCACACAGCTTCTCTTTCCAGTATAACCTCAGCAATTTTGGACATGCATCTCTTGGGCTCTTGGTTTCCTGGCCTGCCCCTGGCCTCTTAACCCCCTCTCTCTTCTCCTCCTCTCTCACCTCCTCCCCTTCTCTCATGGCTATGTTCAGTCTGTACCCTCCCTGCTCTGGCTCAATGCTCTTTTCCCTCCCAGCTCCTGATAAGAGACATTTGTACGTGAGCGTGTGCTGTAACACTGTTCACAATAGCAGCACATGGAACTCCTGCATCTGTCAGGGGGTGGATGAGGAAAATGATGGTCACACTCCATGTATAATGGAATACTGTGCAGCAGTCAGAGAGGATGGCCGCACATGGGTGGCCTGGGGGGATGTTGAGTGACATTAGTCACAGCAGGGCTAACACTGCTCATCAGTCAGAGGGATTGGCTAAAGGAAGTAGGGATTGTGTATTATTCCTTCAGAGTTTGGAAGACATTCTAAGCACAAAACTAAATCTGCAAATAAGAAGAAAGCCTAGACATTTCAAATTTGAAGGTGTTAAGAAATCTGACATTTGTTTTATAATAATCTTGGTGTGAGGCGATGAGAAGAACAGAAAATTGACCTAAATAGATTCCTCACATGCAGACACGTGTTGGAGCCAGGTAGGGAGTACATTAGAATTAACATGTTATCTTCTCTGTTTTTGTATAGGCTCGTGATTTTCTACAGCAAATGTCTTGTGTTTAAATGTTAAAAAACAGAAGAGGAGACAGGGAAGCACAAGCAGTGACTAAATGAAAGGACTTTCTGGAGACCAGTGAAACAAATGGGTCTTTACCCATGGGGTAAATGGGGAGATTAAGCTCTGAAAATCACCTGAGGAAAAATAAAGTAAAATATCAAAGGGGAGATGGAGGGAGGCATGGGGGAGATGATGGGGGACAAGTATGGAGATCAGGGCACAGCCTTGGGTGTTGGTCCTTGAACTATCTGCCTTGTATAAGGCAGGGTCTCTGCTCACCAGTGTGCAAGCCAGGCCAGCCAGGCCCCAGTAGAAATGTAAAAAAAAAAAAAAATAGAAATAATGATAATTGAATTTCTAAAGACATTTTTATCTAATATAAAATGAAAACAACAAAAAAAATCAAAAGTTGAGAATTTTGTACGGAGCCAAAATCCAGAGGAACTCAATGCTTACAATCCTCTGATCCTGTGTGCTGCCTTCCCTGTTAGTTTAAGCACAAGCTCTCTTTTGTTTTGGAGATGTATGAAAATGAGCAAATGCAGTGGTTGAAGTCAGTGGGAGCTTTTCCAAAAGCACAGTTTGTATTCAGTAAAACCTATTCGCTTGGAGTACATTTCTGAGTTTTGAAGACATAACCATGACCTCTCCATAACAATGAAATATAGACCTAGAACCACATCCAGATCCTCTGAAGCCTGCTGCAGAATCTTCCTAGACAGTCTCTTCCTCCGTTCCTAAACATCAGCCACCCCTTGACCAGACACTTGCTTTTCCCAAAGGTGTCACGTGGACTTCTGCAGTCTGATAGTCACCCACATATGTCAGTTGTGTGTCAAATACAAACGGTTGGCCTTAGATTGGAAGAGACTGAGCTCCAAGCACTGTTGATACAAGAACAGCTCTGAATTCAGAAATATGAAAACATCTCAGAATACAGCATCTGCTTTTGTTTTGCCAAAAAAAAAAAAAAAAAAAGTCAACGGAAAACTTGTGGATTGGATTAGCACCAGCAGGAAACAAGGGGGAGACAGTTGGAGCTTATCAAAAGAAGCACAGCTCAGCTCTGTGGTCAGACTCTCACAATAAACCTCCAGGCAGCTATTTCTGTAATTCACTGCTCCAGAGCTCGCTGAGGACCTAAGTCTGAGAAATGTTTGGCCAGTATGAGAGACGGTCACTAGCAAGCTTATGGTCCAATTGGTCCTGTAATGCGCCTTCCCAGTGCTCAGTACTATTGATTTACATTGTCAAAGATGGAGGATATGTGGATTGTTGCAAGATATGAATTTTTAAAATATTATTTAAATCTTTAATAAAAATCTGCAGAGTTGCTGTCAATACTCACATGCAGGCTTTATTTTTTAATGGAAACTCGGGTTCTCATTTCTCTTGTGTGAATGTGTGCACAGCAGAGCCAGGGCATATGGGAAATGCATTCTCATTTTAACAAGCTGATGATCTCTTTTCAACTGTCTTTTCCCAAACTGGGCAAAACTGAACATATTTAAAGCAAGATCTTTGTTAGCCAGTGTATATTCAAGTATTTGGCCCATTTTTACCCGTCCTGTCACCACCCCGAAACCATTGAATTCTCAGAACTATCAGATATTCTAGATACAACCTCTTGTTAATCTATGTCTCGCAAAAAAAAATCATCTTTTTCAAATTCTCTTTTCCTGACTCAGAAAAGAGTATTTTGGTGTTATAGGTGAGACATTTTTACTCAAGACAAGTTCACAGAGATTTTTCTTTTCTCTTTTCCTCAAATGGTTTTCTAGTCCTAGGCTCCATGCTTGGGTCTCCTTCCATAGGAGGCAGGAGATGCAGGGTTTTGGCATATGGATGCCTATGTCTCAGCACTTGGTGCTGCAGACAGGAGGAAGGAGCAGGAAGGAGCAAGAGTGGGACCTGGGGGCAGGGTCAGCCTCTCGGGAAGATGACTTACAGCACCCTCTCCTTCCCAGATCTGTCCACCTCAGTTAAATGTAAGCCAGGCCCACACGTTTGATCTTGTTTCTCAAGTTGTTTCACTATTATTTCCGTCTGTTCTTATGCCCACGTGTCTACTCCTTTGCCAAAACTATACTTCTGTCTTTGTTCCTGCCACTCTGTGATGAGGCAGTGTCATTTCTGCAAATGTTTCTTTCTTCTTTCTTTCAAAATGGTTCAGCTAGACTAATTCTTTTCCCTGTTCATGCAATTTGAATTACCTTGTGCTGGAGAGATGGCATATGGTTGAGAGCACATACTGCTCTTTTAAAGGAGGCAGGTGTTGTAGCAGTTTCTTTTTAGTTATGTTTGAAATGTTCTGTGCACTATTGGCTGAGGGGTACCTAAGTCTTGGCATTTTGTATTGTTTGCTAGTGCTAGATTTAAGTGGGGGATGTTTGATTGCTCATGATTTGCATGTGCTGTCAATAGAATACCTGGGGAGTTCTGTATCAATAAAAACACCTGAGCTGGGACACTCCTCTGTCTAGGATGTCGCTGACCAGGATAGTGAATCTCTCTGCTGAGGTCTAGCAGGGATTACATGTACAATTATGCCTCCTTGTCTTCTTGAGGGAGTCACCTAGCAGTGTACAGTTACAAATGGCACCTGCAACATGGGGCACAACATCACTCCAGTCTCATCCAATGTGGAGAAGGGAAGAATGAAAAAGAAACTCCGGACCTCCCAGAGTCTGTTTTGTTTTGTTTTCTGAAAACCTGTCCTGATACTGGTGAGGTGAGGTTGACTGACAAGACACATCTACTATAGTAATGAGACTCCGCACCATGAGGAAACCCTTCCTGAAGACAAGGTTACCAATTATTTTTCCCGCAATCCAGACTCTATCTTAAAATCTTGAAAGTGTTTCCTCAGGGCTGGCATGCAGAAGCTGTCTTCCAGAACTGACCGAGGTTGTATCTGGTGCTGATACCTGATCAACTTGGTACTTTAAGAGTCACCCAGGTGGTGATGGTTTCAAAGGCATGAAGCAGTCATGGAGAGCAACTGGGGCTTGGTACCATGAAGAGAGACCAGGAAGGACTGTTGGTGAAGGTGCAACCTCATTGTCACTTGAAGGCCCAGAATGAAGGGGTCATGTAAAGAACTTGAGGCTGGACACCATGAAGAGAGCCTATGGGAGGCTATTGGTGAAAGTGCAGCCCAGTTGCAGCATAAATCCCAGCTATCTGAAGATGCCAGTACCATGGGACGACCATCAAGAACTCAGCAACAGTGGAGTGAAGCCAGCTAGAGCATGAAAAAAACAAAAACTGTGCTGCAGAGAGAAGTTATCCAAGCCCTTTGGAGGAGCCCATAAAATCATGAGTAATTCCAGATAATTGGACAATGATAATCTTTCCACTGTCCAAAGAAGTTGTGAAGGGTGTGATAGATGTTTGGTATCATTCGGTTATGTGCATTAGCAACCCTTGTGACTGTTTCTTTTGTAAATGTTTTTGTTGGAGTAGTGTTAAATTGTGTTGTAGAGATAAAGCATGTTTGTATTGGTTCATACAGAAAAGAGGAATTGTAGAAGTTTATTCTTAGTTATGTTTAGAATGTTTTGTGCACTGTTGCATGAAGGGCTCTTGGCATTTTGTATTGTATGCAGGTGTGGTATGCAGGATATGGGGGATGTTTGATTGCTCATGATCTGCATGTGCTATCAATAGAATTCCTGAGGAGTTAGTTCAGTATCAATAAAAACTCCTGAGCTGGGACTTTCAGGGTTCCACTGTTCAGTATGGCCCTTGCTGTGATGGTGGTTCCCTCTGCTGAGGTCTGGCAGTGTGTGCACCTATGAATATACCTCCGTGTCTTCTTGGTTGAGCCGACACAGTCGGTGTACAGCTACACCCAGGTTCAGTTCCTAGCACCCTCATGGACTCACAATGTCTGCAACTCAGTTCCAGGGGATTTGAGGCCCTCTTCTGGTCTCAAACATCAGGCATGCACATTGAACACAGACATATATGCATGCAAATGACCCATGTGCATAAAATAAAAAATAACTTCAGAAGAATGTAATTACCTTGTTGATTGCTGTGAATGGCCCATATCCATAAATGTGTTGGGAAGAGTTTTTTCAGTTCCTAACTTGTTGAGAGTTTTTGTTATTTTGGACTAATATTCATTGTTTTCCACATGGTTTTGGTAAACTTGTTAAAAATGCTCCCATATTTCTTCCTTTAATTATGTTAATGTGTTCTATTACGTTTATGTATATGTTCATTAGTTTATCTATTTCTTTAGTTCTTTATGCAGTCCAGGTTAACCTCAGACTTCCCATGTAGCCAAGGTTGGCCTTGTACTCCTTATTCTTCCAGATTTTTGTCTCACTAGCTCTAAAAATATAGGAGTGCACCAAATGTCTGTCTTCATTTACTGGGGTGGAGAGAGTTACACAGGTGACTGTTCGATGCTGGATGTGGGATTTGGGAACCTAACTTGGGTCCTCAAGAAGAGCAGCAACTGTTCATAACCTTCCAGCCACCTCTCTAGCTCTTACTGATCCCCACTATGCAGTGTTTCCCTCACTCCTAAGCAAGTCTATTTTCATGGAACTAAATCTACAGATACTTTGTTGTCGTTTCCTTTCATCCTGACCTGTACTCTGGTTCTTGCTCCTTCGTTGGCCCTTAGTTCAGTAACTGGAAGACTCCAGTGACAAATACTCTGTTTCCCTTTCCTTTAGTCTTCTGTGAACCAAGGGCATCATTTATGAACCAAGACTTTCTGTGAATTGGGTTTCTAGTGGGAAAATATTAGCTAAATCTATAGATGATTCTGGGGTAAATTTATCTTTTTCCCCTAAAAGGTTCTTAAAATTAAGGTTCTGATATTTATATTTTCAGGTAAAAAGTTCCAAGGAAAGTCTCCCAGGATCATCTCCTCTGTGTCTCCTGTTAAGCTTTACTGCTGCTATGTAATCATCATGGTCCTCACTGTAGCTGTAATCACACTTTCTGTTGCTTTGTCAGGTAAGCGACTTATTCTCAGAAATGCACAGAATTCTGTCCACATTCACGCTGTCAGTAAATATTTCCTGAGCCACTGTGAGCCAGGCACTGTGAGAAGGGCTCTAGAGAAAACACTGGAAGTTCCTGTCCTCTGGGAACTTAGGATGCAGCAGGAAGGTGCAGTGAAGGAACAGCACAGGCTGTGGTGTGCACAGGAGGCCAGACTCCGCATGCCTGGGAAGATGGCAGTCAGTGACTTCTAGATAGAGATGTAGAGACATATGTCTATCTGGGGAAGCATCAAAGCAGAGAACAAGGAGAGAACTCAAAGGAGAAAGTTCAAGCAGTTGTGAGGACAGAGAAGAGTAATGTGTGCAGGAAGATACAGCACATCGCCCTGTAGGAGGGTATACCAGAAAGAGGCAAGACATAGCCATGCTTGTTATAATTCAGTGTGTTGTCTAAATTTTAGTACTAAAAGCAGACCGGATCACCATCAGAAGTACCTATGCCATCTGTCCAAGAAACTGGATTGGATTTGGAAATAAATGTTTTTATTTTTCTGAACAATCAAGAAACTGGACATCCAGCCAGACCTCCTGCATGGCACTGGAAGCCCAACTTGCTCGATTTGAAAGCCCGGAGGAGCTGGTAAGACATGATCAGGGATTGATTGTTTGTTCTGTTGAATATGTCTTCCCTTGAGATGGAAGCTTAGAGTTAAAGCATAAGGAAGGGTCCCACCCCATACAGACAGAGACATGGGGAACTGTGAGTGTGTGCCATTTGAGGTACTAACACTTCTGACTGGAGCCTTGAGACATTCAAGAAACATTCTTTCATGTCATAGTCAGTCTATAAGGTCAGATATACTATTTTATATAGATATGTTATGATCATGAGAGTTTTTCTTCTAGCTTGCAGGTGTTCCATACTGAAGGTAAGCACTGTTAATAACTGCAAGGAGAGGCTTAATCAGGAACTATCCCAGCCACAGAGGAGTGTGTCATTAAATTCAGATGAGCAACTTTAGAATTATAGACATCAGCTGCACCCACTGAGGACTGAGGGCTCTTATGGCTCCAAAGTCTGTGTCCTCAGTTGTTCCCTGCTGTCATCCCAAGAGGAAGCTGAGGAGTGGAGACTCTCAAGGCTCATCTGAAACTGAGAGACACATGTGTCTGCTTTCTGTGTGTTATGACAGGAGTTCCTGAACAGATACAAGGGGGCTTATGACCACTGGATCGGGCTGCACAGAGAGTCCTCAGAGCACCCCTGGAGGTGGACAGACGGCACTGAATATAACAGCTTGTATGTTTGTAGACTGATTTCCATTCTATTGCATTCACCTGCTGTGATGTGTGTGGGTTGTGGCTGTGAGAGATGAAAGGCTGTGACCTGTGGAGTCAATATACTGGAAAGGAAGAAAAATAACCCCCTGGGCTGGAAGTGTGCCTCCGAGGTTGAGTTTGTGCTTACACGCAGGAGTCAATCCCTAGCAACCTCCTCCTAAGTCTCACAAACTTAAATCCTTTGGATGCTTTTCCATTTATTTGCCATCATTTTCAAAACCTTCACTTAGTGTGATTTTATTCAAAATCTTTAGCGTGATGATGGCATCCAGGGTAGCTATTTTCTGCACCATGACTAATTTAAAACTTTTTGTTACTGACAAAAGCCGTTGTGGGATGTAGACAGAACCTCAGATGGGCTTGAGGTCTCTGAAACCCCAGGAGGCCAGTGCAAACTGCATGGACAAGACTCCTAAGTCTACTGTTGACATAGCTGCACCTGTTCATAAAAGCAGAGACTCCAGGGGCCTTGGAAACCTTGTCATCAGAGAGCACCTGAGACAGCTCTTGGATATGAGCATAGCTGTTTTGACCAAGCCATTACACTGGAGTGATAAAATACTGACCCAGTCCTGTCCCCCATTAAAACCCTTTCAGCAAATTTACTGAGAAGTGGCTTTTTCCATATGTTAATGCTTCAAAATAGAGTTGTAAATCATCCTCAGTGAGACTGCCCATGGCTGGAGGTCATTTGAACATAACCCAGTCCAATGTCTTATACACATGGAGTTCAACACTGATGAATGACAAATCGAACCTTGGGGATGTAAAAGACACTAGGTGCAAAGCTAGTGCAGGTGATTCCTGATGGGCTCTGCCTTTCTTTGATTCAACTTGCAAATAAGCTGAAGAGACAGCAGAATTTCATTGCAGGAGCAAATGTACATGCTGGCCTCTGCAGATTTACTGGGGTTTTTTTTTTTTGTTTGTTTGTTTATTTTCAGGGTATCCATCCGAGGAGTAGAAGCACATGCCTACCTGAACAACAATGGGATCAGCAGTGCCAGGGACTATGCAGAAAGGAGATGGATCTGCAGCAAGCCCAGCATCCATACTCTCCAGTGCTAAAATCCTTCTCCTTCTTTTTAGACTTTCCCTTTCTTTTTTTTTAATCACAATACCCCTCGTCCTTGTTGTGGGAAATTTTGTTGTTATGGACAATATTCCTGTATGGGGGAAGAGTGTTTTATGATGCGTTGTAGCATCATTGTTGTCCTTCCTACTTGTTTAAGTAGCTACCCAGATCTACAGAGAAACCTCTGTTTGTGTAAGACTCTGACTCATCCCCCAGTTTCAACCCCAGCTGAGAGGTTAAAAAACACCTGGGGAGGGGTGGGTAGCAGAGAGAGAAAAGGAGGAAGGAGAGGGGTGTTGGGGAGAAAAGTATCCAGGAGGAGTTGCAGGAAGAGTGAGTTCTCTGCCGAAGCCACCAGGATATTGCATCCCAGAAATTTGATATGGTTTGTGCTTAATATGTCAATAATGTTTAATTAAGTACTTTGATAAAAAAAATTAACAGTTGGAATTATTAACACCTCCCCTCTGTGGTTGATATCGCTGTGGGCTTAGACAGCCCATCAGCTAATGCATAAGGATTGCAGTTTTTATATAATTAAAAAATAAACTTCTGAAACAATTCCCCTCTTCTGTATAAGCCAATCAAAAAATTGCTTTTTATCTCTACAACACAATTTAACACTACACTAGCAGAACTATTTAGAAAAGGAACAATCACGAGGGTTGCTAGTGCTCAGGACCAAATGAAACCAAACACCTATCGAGCTTTTCACAATATCTTCAGACAGCAGAAAACATTATCAATGTCCAATTATCTGGAATTCACTCACCATCTTCTGGGTTCCTCCAAAGGCTTGGGCCCCTTCTCTTCTCTGCCCTCTGCAGCACATAGCTTGTTCTTCAGGCTCTGGCTGGCTCCACTCCACTACTGCTGCTGTTGGTGGTGGCCAATCCATGGTACTGGCATCTCAAAATACTGGGGTCCCTTGCTGCAACTGGGCTGCACCTCTCCTGGGCTCTCTTCATGGTGCCAAGCCTCAACTTTTTTACATGACCCCTTCATTCTGGGCTTTCAATGGCTACTGAGGCTGTACTTTTACCAATGGCCTCTCCTGGCTCTCATAATGCCAAGCCTCAGCTGCTCTCCAAAGACTCCTTCTTGCCTTCCAAACCAGCACCAGCTGGGTGACTTTTACAGTACCAAGTTTGGCTACCAGCATACAACCTCAGCCAGTTCTAGAAGAGAGCTTCTGTGTGCTGACCCTAGGAAACACCTTCCAGATTTTAAGATAGAGTTTGTTTTGCTGGAAAAACAACCAGTCCTTGTCTGCAGGAAGGGCTCCTTAGTAAGGAACTCATCGCCATTACAGATGCTTAGACTGCTTATCTTTCTCTTATTCAGGTTTGCAGGAAAAACACAAAACAAAAACAAAACAGTTTAAGTGGCTTTTTGGCTCTAAGCTGCAGGGAGTCCTGGGCGGGTGGGATCTCCAGTTGAAACATTCTGGCAGTTTGGGATTCTTTTTCACCCTTCTTACATACTCCCTTCTTCATAGCTCTCAAATACAACATCTTGATCTTCACACACATACAACCCAGCTATCACAAAACACAGTTCATGGAACAGCATGCTACCACCAGTGCCAGGAGGGAGCATCGGCTCCATGATCAGGAAAAACAGTAAGAACCTTGCATTTCCCTGCTCCCAGATGAATGGAGCGCCTCCATTCTGTGGCTCTCACCTCTGAGCTTTTTTTCCTCATTCATTTATTAATTTCACAGCCTTTTCTCTTCATAGAGGCTTTTGTCCTTTCTCTCCTCTTCCTTCAGGAGACTTCTACTCATTATTTTTGCATATATATTATCTCTTTCCTCTAGGAGCTGCCCTGAGCATCCTTTACTGGACTCTGAGGTCTGCAGTTTCTTTCTCTTCTCTCTTCTCTCCATGTTGGATTACCTGGCACGATGTCGTGCCCCGCATTGATACACCATTTGTAGTTGTAGTTGCTGTCAGGTCTCACCAAGAAGACACAGAGGCATTTTCATAGGTGGAAGCCCTGCCAGACCTCAGCAGAGGGAACCACCATCATGGCAAGCACCATCCTCAACAGTGGAACCCCGAGGGTCTCAGCTCTTCTTTCAGACCTCCTCAGGTATTCTACTGATACCATGTGCAGACCATGAGCAATCAACGTCCCCCACATACATCCAGCACCTACAGACAATACAGAACACCCTACGCAGCCCCTCACCCAACAGTGCATAGCACAATTATTTTATATATAACTAAAAATAAACTTCTGCAACACTCCTCCTTCCACTCCTCCCAGCTCCCCGTCCTTGATTTTTCCTTTTCTTTCAAAGAGAATCAGAGATGCTCTGTAGCCTGTTATCTACAGTTGTTAAACTTAACATCTACAGATGTGCGCTCAGGGGATTAGGAGAACACAGCTGTGTCTAAAGTATACAGGTGCTTGGGTATGATGAGTTGGCACTCACACCTTACTCAAGTAAGCCTAAAGTACAATCACATTAATCGTAGTGAACCCCACTTTTACAACATGGGGTTTTGTACCTAGACAGTTCTCCTTTTGAATTCACAAGAACACAGGAATTGAGCCAGATGGTGGAGGCCCATGCCTTTATCCCAACACTTGGGAGGCAGAGGCAGGTGGATCTCTGTGAGTTCAAGGCCATCCTGATCTCCAGAATGAGTTCCAGGAGAGCCTGAGGTACAACAGAGAAACCCTGTCTTGAAAAACCAAAGTAAATAAATAAATAAAAATTAATTAACGAATGAAATAATAATAATAAAAAATAAAAAAGAACACAGAAATGGATTCAAATGCACTTGGACGTCAGTAATGAAAAGCAGCATGGCAGGTGTGGTGACGCACCTATAATCCCAGCTACTCAAGAGTTGAAACAGGAGAGTCACAGGTTTACGAGTGGTGACTGAAAGTATGGGAATGCTTTAATAATCATGAGGAAGATAAGAATCCATCCCCACAATTTTGGAGAACACATTAAACATTCTTTTCAAAATTCATGCCAACATACAGAAGGATTTTTAAAAGTGTATAAAACTAAAATTTATTTTATACTCTTTATTTAACTTAAAATGTTAAAATGTTTGACATTGTCAAAATGTTTCCCTACTTTGGTTTTCAATTTTTCTGTTTCCAATTATAGTTCTCTAAGTACATCTTGTAAACAAATGCCATTTTAATGGATTTATTTCACATAGAATTAGCTCCACTGGCTGGGCAGTAGAAGGAAGAAGAGACCCAAGATGGGTAATGCGTGTCATCTGCTTCCTTCTCCTAATCTGCCCTTTCTTGGCCAAGGATCTACAGACCCTTGTTCAGATACTCCCTGATCTTTTACCCGTAACTATTGATTCTCCTGCATTCCCTGTTTTATTTTACCACAAATGTCTCCTCCACTAGTTCCTATATACGCCTATATAACATGACTACAGGGGAATTTCATGGCAACATTACCAACGGAACCATGCTGGGTAAGAAACTTCCTGTTTCCCTTATGCTTCCAAAGCCATGCATACCCTCAACTGCTCTCAGGAGACATATGCTTTAACAGCCTGCTGGCTGGAATCTTCGGCAACAGCCATCTTTATGAGAGAGCCAACAGCCGTCTGGGGCCCCGTTGTCAACACTACCCAATTCCATATGGTTACATTAATCACTCAGACCCTCCTGCAGCCCCAATATCGAGTAAAAAGGGCTTTTGGCATCACAACAGCTAAACCAGGGTCCCAATGCGTTCCCTTGATATAGGGTTCCAAGAACAAGTGTGGAACAATATTGAAAGATTCTTCGACCCCTCCTGGATAGTCGGCCCTGCTATCATGACCTTCCGGGACATGCTCAGAGACAAAAAGAGCGAGAGCAGAAGTGTGCAGTCTGGAGCAAATGGGACGGTGTGCTGGGTAGAGGGTATAAAAGGGGTCCCTCTGCCTGAAATAAAGGAGTCTGCTTTTGCCAGTTACCTGATTCCCAGAGCCTGTGTGTGTTGGTTCTACACCAGTTCTCCTCTGCCCTCTAAGGGTCCCATGAATGGGCATGAGCAACAGGCAGTGGTGGCTGCACACCTTTAATTCCAGCATTTGGGAGGCAGAGGCAAGCAGATCTCTGTGAGTTCAAGGCTATCCTGGTGTACAGAATAAGTTCCAGGACAGCCAGGACTGTTATACTGAGAAACCCTGTCTTGAAAAACCAGAACCCAAACTCAAAACAAAAACAAAAACCCAACCCAACCCAACCAACCAACCAACCAACCAACCAACCAAAGAAACAAACAGACAAGCAATCAAAAAACCCCAGAGTTAGCTACACTGAACTGATGAGTCCCCTAAAGGACAAAATAAGCGGTTTAAAAGCACCTCTTGATCTCTTCTTCATCCCCTGCTCTCAAGACTCCTGGTTTTGTTTTATTTTTATGCTTTTATATCTACTTCTTTTAGCTCTTTTCCGAGGGGAAGCAAAGGTGAGGGGAGGAAGGAGGGAGAGTAGGGAACTGTGCGGAGTGGAGGGAGGAAAAACTAGGGTTGGGATATATTATAACTGATAAGATCTACATGGAAGCTCACTGTCCTGGGTAACTCAGCTTCCAAGGGGCCTGACACTTCTGGCCTTCCTGTGTAGCAGGCTAGAATGTAGTGCCTGTGCATACAGGAAAACACTCATATACACAAAACTGGATTAAAAACAATTAAAAGAGAAATGTTACATTGTATTCTTCCAATAAAGTAAATAGAAAAAAGGTGACCTGGCATTGTGACATAGTTAGAATCTGACTCAAATAATGCAGCTTCTTAAGTAGTTGGCAAGATGGCAGGGGTGTTAAAAATTGCTGGGCATGGTGGTGAACACATTTAATCCTAGCACTCAAGACGCAGGGGGATTCTGTGAGTTCAAGGCCATGCTGGTCTACAGAGAGAGTTTCACAACAGACAGGGGTATACACTGAGAAAAAAAAATGGTACAAATCCAGAAATGAAGCTCAAAAGATGATTTATACAGACAAAATCTAGTTATCCTGATTGTTTCACAGAAAGTACACAGATTGTGTTATCAGAAAAGTTAAAAAACATTGTTGATCTCACACTCTGAAATATCAACACCATATTGTTCTAGATTCTGGAATGCTTCAGGGGAATGTCACACACATCTGGAAACATATTCTGCTGTCTCTCCCCGCCCCCCTTTCCAGGGTATGTTAGTTGTACTTTATATCTCTACTAAAAATAGCTGAGGAAAACTTAAGGCAGGAAGGATTTCCGTTGGCCCAGTTTCAGAGGTTTCAGTCCTGGCAAGGTTTTCGGGACCCGTGGAGATAGAGCACAGGATGGTGGAGAGAATGTGGCAACTCTGGAGACTGAGACACAGAGGGACCAAGCACAAACAAGAGCTTCCCAGGATGCTCTTCCAGAGTCTTCCTTCCCCTAAGCCTGACCCTCATTCCCCAGGACAGTACCAGGTTATGAACTCATCAGCTTGTTAAACATGAGGCAGAGTCCTCATGCTCTAATGACCTCTCAGTGGCTGCATCTGTAATCAGTCTGGAGACCAAGACACTGACACAGGCGCCTCCTTCAGAGGCCACTTCCTGTCTAAAATATGACAAAGGCTTTGGTAGGATTGTACTGTGTGCCTCCATGAATTCAGCCTGGGCTTTGTGACTATTGCAGTCAACTAACTGTCCAGGAGATACGTTAGCTTTGGAGTCTTAAGAAGCAGATGTAACTTGCTACCTTCTCTTCCAATACTAAAGCGTTGCCCATGCTACATTCTGTGCCTGTGGATCCAGGAGGAAATACAGGCAAAGCAAGAGAACTCAGTGTGTGACCTGACTGGGGACCAAAGCCTGCCCTTGAACATCTGCTTTTGATTTACACTCACTAGCCCAATGTTTCCCACGTTTACACCTGGGGATAGTCCTGGGCTTCTCTCCCCTCCAGTACCATCTCTATTGCAGTTTCTGGCAAAATGTCCTGAATGCCCGCATTTAAAGCAATTATTACCTTGGCAACGGGCCAACATCTGTTCACCGTGTATCCCTGGAGGGCACAGCCATAGCCAGACCCTGTTGGTAGGCCATGCCAATGTTTGCACAGAGGCAAATGTATCCAGAAAGGTCTGTCCTTTTTCTGTAAGGCCTGATAGCTGCGTGGCAAGCCGAATTAGCATTTTCATAAGCTAATTGTCTAACAAGATCTGTTCCTGCATCTGCATTACCAAAAATTTTTCCTGCTGCTGTGATTAGACGATGCACAAACTCTGAGAAAGGCTCATCAGGACCTTGCTTTATGTTGGTCAGGGTAGAACTCAGGTCTCCCTCAGCTGGCAATTTTCACCATGCTTTCAGGGCCGCGACACTAATCTGAGCATAGAAGCCAGGAGGATAATGCATCTGATTATTATTGCCTACAAAATTCCCTCCTCCCATTAACATATCTGCAGTCCACTGATTATTGGCCTGAGCATTGCATTTGGCTGTCTCCTTGCAAGCCTCACGATGTTCAGACTTCCAAAGTAAGTAATCCCCTCCAGATAAAGTGGCTCTAGCAACTGTCTGCCAATCGGTAGGCGTCAGCCAGGCATCAGCTATGGATTCCACAATGGCCATAGTATATGGAGCAGTGTATATGTATATGTATATGTGTATGTGCATGTGTATGTGTATGTGTATATGTATTATGAGCTACAGCAGTCTTTAATTCTTTGATGATTTTAAACTCAAGATTATGCAGTTCTCTCACTTTATTACCCCCCACCCCACCATCTTTTCCAAGGACTGGAAAAACATGTTCAGCTTCTTCCATTGTATTGTTAATAGAAGTGACTAATGGCAAATGACTGGGTGAAGCTTGTGGTTTGGCTCCTACTGCCCTGTTTGATCTCGCATCACTGAGCGTGGAAAGGGTGCATTTTTCTGTGGAAGGTGCCAAGTCTGCTTTCCCTGCCTTGAGCTTTTCCAATTCTTTAATTAACTCTTGATGTTCCTTTTCTAATTTTATCTGCTCCTTTAATTGCACTACTATGCTAGCTAACTCTTTCTGTGGATCTATAACAGGGAAAACAGCTGGCAGAGCGGTAGAAGGTGCAGATGGTGTCGGAGGAGGACGATAGGGAGGAGAAGGAGGAGGAGGAGGAGGAAGAGAAGGAGGAGGAGGAGGAAGAGGAGGAGGGGGAGGACTATAGGGAGGAGGCCATTTCTGCAAGGAAGGCCAATTGGGATTGCGATACCTTGTAGCCTCTCTCTCCAAATCTTCCTCCTCAGATGGAGATAATTCATCATCATCATTACCAGAATTCCCGTACTTTTTATAGGCAAATTTTAAGTCAGGATACAAGCGAGCCCTAGGTTTTTTTGTCAGGTCCCCTCTCTTCTGCATTTTTCTTCCTCATCACTGTCTAAGGAAAATAAGTCTTGTTCCTCGTTATTGTCTAGCTTTAATTTCTTTTTGCCTGAACCAGTTTCCTTAGACCCTCCTGAGGCTCCTTCAAGAGAACTCGGAGAATTGCAAAGCGAACAGCGCTTAATCTCCTCAAGGACAGCCTCTCTATTCTGAACAACCGCTGCCACATCGGATGATGTGTGGCAGTGAGAAATTAGCTCATTAATTAAGTTCCAATAGGAGAAAGCAGTAACTGGCAACTTTTCAGGGCTGAAAGTCTTATAGAAATCATTCATAGCGTCTCCTACGCTTTTCCATTTATTCTCATCGATAGTCCCTTCTTGGGGAAACCAGGTAACAAAGAGAATGGAAAGTCCTGAGCAGAAAGTCCCTGGCAGAATGTCCCAACCACTGTGGAAAGTCTCTGGCTAATAAACACACTCAGAATGTGCTGATGAACTGAGGCCTAGCTTTAACACAAAATGGAGTAACTTAGACTAATCTAGTTGAGTCCCTAAGCTGTAATCTGTTCTAAGAAAATGTTGTGAACACTAAACAGTTCCCCACAAGTGTGCAAAGAGTGAATTCTCATTTATATGACAAGGAAGTGGCTCTTGCACATTCTCCCTTCCTTTCCCTTCCCCTCCCCTCCCATTCTCCCCTCTCTTCTCCTATCCTGTTCTGTCCCTCCCCTCTCCCCTGTTCTCTCTTGCTCTGTGGATCAAACTCAGGGCCTCATACTTAGGGTGGGCACTTTAGCACCCCAACTGTAATCCAAGCCCTTTTGTCTGTCTTAGGCCTGCAAAAACTTCCTTTCCCAGCTCACCTATCCCAGAGACCTGTGAGTGTGCGATGTAAAGTAACAATTGTGGGCTGAGGAGATGGCTCAGTGCATAAAAACACTTGCCACAAACCTTGCTGACCTGAGATGGGATCCCCAGAACCCATGTAGGAGCTATGCAGAGTGCAACCACCTGTAACCCCAGCATGGCCCTTGGAGAGAAGGGAGTCTGGGACAGGACAGACTTTAGAAGGTCCTGGGCCTGTTAGTCTGGCTAATGGAGCAGCAAAAGGACACCATTTCAAACAAGGTGGAAACTGAGAACTGAAGCCCAAAGGTTGTCCTCCAACCTCCACATATGTGCTCTAGCAAGTCTGTGCCTACACTTAAGACTGAAGAATTAACATAGACACACATCAATCACACACACACACACACACACACACACACGCACACACGCACACAAACACATACACACAGTATTTGTTATATTAAATGGCTAAGTTGGGTTGAGCTGTTGGGAGCAGTTTAAACCATTGTCTTTGCTATGTATCACAAGGCTCCCTAAGCTATAGATGACCATGCAGCCATTTTCGCTCAGGAAAGAAGGAGAAAAACCTCCCTGGTGGTCTAGTGAAAACATTTCTATGACTGATGTTAAGAGTCCAGCCTGTGATTGGTCCAAAACATAAGCCTCAAAGCCCATGATTGGTGCAGGAGAGAAGGCTGTGATTGAACCAAAGTGCTGTGATTGTTCAGAAATGGAGGCCCATAACTGGTCCAAAGGCCTTTTCTCCAGCTACTCAGGAAGATTGCGGGCCTCACTAGGTCTGCCTGCAGACTCCCTGCTGTGCTGCCTCCGCTGGAGTTCCAATAGGAGTCCTCAAACAAAGCTTCTCTGGAGTGGCTTTGATTGCCTTCTCTAAGCAGTTCAGGCTGAGCTGGTGACACTAGGAAAGCAGCCTCAGGGACAGCAGAGCAGAGGCCACAGCACAGGCCACCAAACCGCAGAGGCAAAAGCCAGAGGCGGGGACAGCTGAGTGTGGGCAGGTGTGGACACAGCAAGGCCCCTGCTGCTTGACAGCTGGAGAAGAATCAGTCAAGGAGTTTGGGAGCCAAGGCAGGAGGGAGAAGGGGGCGGAGAAAGAGGGCAAAGAGGGCGGAGCTGAGGCTGAAGGATAGAGGGCTGTAAGGACAAGGGAAGAGAAACCTCAGGTCCTTGTTACTGGAGGACCTTAGAGAGCTTCCAAGTATTCACTACAGGAGTCTCAGACCTGGGGCTGAGAGCTGTAACACAGGCTTCTGCTAAAGGCTGTACTCTTGAGGGCTGAGGTCCTTGATCATCAAGGTCTGCACAAGGACTGAACACTAGAGGGCTCCAATTGCCGCTGACTCCCAGACAGCACCTGTGGCTCACTTCTGCAAACACTGAAGGAGACCAGGGAAGCAAAAGGACCAGAAATGAAAGACCTTTCTGCTTCTGCAGGTGGAAGGAATGAACCTTCAGACAGTTGGCTACTAACTTTACCATACTGCTGAGGCCAGCCAGTCAAGGCAACGCAGTTCTCTTGAGGGCGAGAAGTGAGGATTGATAAAAACGCGGCTCAATAGGTAATCCTAAACCACACTGGCCCCAAACAAGTGTTTGGAGCTTTGTTTTATTGAGAAATTACAGGCTCACATCCCCAAAATTCTACATTCCATTAATCAAAGCAAAGTGTGCAAGCAAAGCACATGAGTCCTTCAAAATATCAAACTTCAGGAACTTTAGAGATAACATGGTCTTTTTCATGCCCAGTATCCTCAGATGGGAACACAGCTTGTACCATGATCCAAGGTTACATACTTGGGAACTCAGCAAAATGATTTTATGAACTTCGGCAAAAACCAATTCTCAGAAGGTAGCAAGAGCAAATCTCAGCAAAGCAAATCTCAGCTGTACTGTGGGAACTCAGCTCCCCACACCATACACAGTACGTAATCACAAGAATCACTTGCTGGGGACGTTGTATAGACACGGCTCTGACATTCCTTAACCACACAATGCATCAGAATCTGGGGAGACAAATCTGAAAGCTGATGAAGAATTTACATTCAGATAAGCATTTTAGGATAAATAAGATGAACTCATATGGAAGTCTATTACTACTTCAATAACTTAGAGACAACTTCAGTAAAAGGACACCATAGCAGCTTAAATTAAGATAATGAAGCACGATGGTGAGGGAGGGAATGAGTTGGCAGCAGTTCACAGAGGCACAAAGACAATACAGACCAAAGAAAAGAAGTCTATGTTAGGAATGGAAGACATAAAATTGATCCTGCCTGCCAAGTTAAACCAATGAATAGGGTAATTGTTGCAAGAATTAAGAGATCTTGTATATGAAAGTTGATATTCCTGAAAATAGCACAAAAAGAAGCTGAACTTTAATGCAGAAAAATTTTAAGGAAACGTAAATAAGTGTGAGCGACCAGGGAAACCCCAGAACTTAATGAAGTTAGTAATTTTCTCTGCGAGGAGCCAGTGAATTGAGAACAGTGCAAACACCATACAGGATTCCAACTCTGTCACAGCTACATCAATGGCTGGAAACTAAAGTCCAGTGTGTGTCCTCTCTGGGGAGTCAGTGAGCAAGTCACGTTCCTAGGTAGCAGAACACACGTGGTGGCTGCTCAGAAAGGAGGCCATGGAGACACTCTCATAGATGTGATCCCTGCCAGACTTCAGGAGAGGGAACCACTATCATGGCAAGTGCCATACTGGACGGTGGAACCCTGGGGTGTGAGCTCAGGTGTTTTTATTGACACAGTACTCCTCAAGGTGCAGTTCATGAGGAAATTTACATAAAGCCAACTTCACTAAGCTGTCACCATATAGGAACATGGCATTTGGGGTAACTTGTATCTGTGTAACTTGGTCAGAGGAACTTGTGTTTGGCCCTAGACTAAACTGCCTTCTTGCCCTTTGGTGTCTAGTGAGGACTTTCTTGGCCACTGCACATGGTAGAAGGGGATGAAAAGGCAGAGGGATGAATGCTGTATCCCTACACAGCAGGACTTGGTAAAAGGACAAAAGAACCGGAACCTGATTCAAGACTTATATAAATTACTAACCCACCTGAGAGTCATGACTTAATCACTTCACCGAAGGCCTCATTTCTCTTAACAATGTTCTATTAATAGTCTATATTTGATAATGTCATGCTTGCAGACAGGCAATGTGCTCACATTCACCTTATAGTTCCTTTTCTCATCCACTTCTACACCCACTGACCCCTCCTTCTTCCCAGCCTGTCCTCTACCTACATGGTCCTCCCTCTCTCCCTCCGTGGTTTCTTCCTCTCTCTCTCTCTCTCCCTCTATCCCTATTTCCTCCCTCCTTCCTTTTCTTTTCTCTCTTCTCTTCTCTTTTCTTTTCTCCCTTCCTTACTTTTCTCCCCCAGGTTCCCTCACAATCGTGTGTTCCTTTGCATCATACGTGTTCATGATTTTAAGGCCGTGTCCAGAAGACAGCATCTCACCTCATTCCTCTCCATCTTTCAGCCCCTACAGTCAGCCCCACAACCCTGCCCCACAGTACTCTCTTGACCCTGTAGGAGGTGACAATGATGTCTTGTGGATGAGTGCTCAGCACTTGCTCATACTCAGTACATTGGCTTTCTACAGTCGCAATGCCTTACTTGAGTGGCCTTTAATCGCCTTCACTAAGCAGTTCAGGCTGAGCTGTGGCAGTAGCGAAGCAGCAGTAGGCATAGCAGAGAGCAGAGGTGATGATCCAGAACACAGAGCAGCAGAGGCAGAATGACAGCAACAGGGACAGCTGAGCCAAGGCAGGCCAAGCTGTGAACACAGCCATCAGCTGCAGCTTAACAGCTCAAGAAACAGCTGATCAAACTGTCCTGGTAGCCAGGGCAGGAGGGAGAAGGGAGAAGGAGAAAGGGGAGATGGGTGTAGGTACAGCAGAGACTAAAGAAGGGTAAAGGCTGTCAGGAGCAAGAAAAGAGAAACCACAGGAAGAGTCCCAGAGAGCTGTCTGTGCTGTCGGCCCTCCCAGTGCACAGTTAGTGGCACAAGGCATGGACTCTAAAACCACTATGACTCATAGATACTCACTTCGCGATTCTTTATTCTGTAAACACAGACACAGTTGTGCCATTCAGATGCTCAGGCCAGCAGGGGGCTCTGATCTCTGAGCTTGAGGTCATCTGCAGAGCAGCTGCAGAAAACTGTTTGCAAAGTCCTGATCTCTATCCCCACCCCAAGCTATCTCACATCTGTGCTGTAGAACCCCCACTAAAGTCTTTGCTCTTGACTCTGACACCAGAGGCCATAGTTAAGAAGCAGATTTGGAAGGGAAATTTGTTTTGATTGACACCTCCAAGCTTCTGACCTTGAAATCCAGTGTTTCTTTACTTATTCCTTCACATCTTATGTGGGAAGGATGGTTAGCTGGAGGAGCTGAAGTAGGGCATTTCCCTTTCCCATAGAAGGCCAGGGTAGGCTAAAGCTGACTTTTCCTTCTCTGTGAGGAAAAGTGAGTTGACTAGAGTGTGTATTTCCTGTCCCCTTGTCAATTAAAGTGTCATAAATCTCCTGCTCCGAGTTTTGGGTTCCTAGGGTTTTGTTGTTGCCATTTACCTATCTATCTATCTATCTATCTATCTATCTATCTATCTATCTATCTATCTATCTCACTATCCATTTCATTTCTTCACTCATTTGTCTGTTTGTTTAGAGTAGAAAGACTTCTGTCAATAGCAGTGTGGTCAGCCATATATTTTAAATTTGCCTTTTCTCTCCCCTGCTGTGATTTGAAGGGGCTTGTTTTGTGATACTTACTGTGAGAACTTGGTCAAGTTTCTGGAGGTCAGTCTCATAGACTGGATCCAACTGGCTTTTGCTGGTGTTTGTAACTGTGAAGTGGGCCATTCTAATTCAAGCCATCATCTTTCACTCCATGGTCCCCATAGGTTTTGGGCCATATCACAGTGTAAAATGCATTTATTCATCTTCAAAAGTTCTCATAGTCTCAAGCCCTTTTAAGAGTTCAAGTTCAAAGTCTCTTCTTAGACTCAAGGCAATCTCTTAATTGTAACCCCAGTAAAATCGAGAGGAAAATGACATACTCTCAAGACACAATGGCACAAGTACACACTACCATTTCAAAGGGAGCAAAGGTCAGAGGGAGGAAATACTGGACCAAAACAAGACTGAAACCTTTACAATGTTCTATCAATATGCATAGGTAGCTCTACACATGCCAGGACTTAAAAGCCTGCAAGGTAATGTATAATTACAATTATTTTGAGTAAAATGGCAGCGTCCCTTTTTCAGCCAACCAGAGCCATCTTGGGTCACTAGTAGGCCATGCAGACATTATTATTATTGATGAAAGATTTTTTCGTCGCCATTACAGCACAGAGGAAAAGGGAGGCAAGGTAGCTGGTGAGCCAAAAAAACTCTGGCCAGAGAATCCTGAACTCTGTCATGCAGACTCCATCCAATGTCAGGACTAATGGGCCTCAGCAAACTTTAGATGTTTGTCTTGAGACTCCATCACATTAAGAAGAGTGATGGTGACAGGCCTTCCTGAGAGATGAAAGATGCCAGTCCTGAAAAGACACTAGAGATGAGGGGAGCATCTTGAAAACGGGTGTTCTAGGAAACTGGACCAGCGAATGCACAGGGGCACCGCGTGCCTGTGGTGTTGCCGGGGAAAATGATGCCAAGTGTGCTGTAGAGATCAAGTCAGAAGGCATGGTGACAGATGGAAGGGGATATTGAAGCTAGTGTATAGGCTCTGATCAGCCTGAGGGGGAGTCGTTGAACTGTCTGGACAATGCAGGTGATTTAGCATTGTATGGACACCAAAGAATGCCCAAAGCAGATACTTCAAAACAAAACAACACAACACAACACAACAACAACAACAGAAAGAACCACTAACCTTCATGAGGCCCCTTGAGTGATAAATGGCCACTCCACCTCTCTAAACTTATACAGGACAAGTTGTCTATGCAATTCCTCAAATCTTAGAGTGAAGAAATAGTGATTTCTAGCATCCAAATAGTCTTTTACTTTTAATTGAAAAAAACAAAACGAAACACTTTGAGAAAAAAAAGATAGTTACTTTGAATAGTACATTGTACCAGACACAATGCTCAGGAATTTATAGAATTGTTTCACAAAATCTAAAAGTTTATGAAGTAGCTATTTTCCAGGCATTTCACAGATGGAGACGTTTCTGGTTTTTGAAGGTTAAACATATTGCCACTGAGGATCTTTGGGCTTCAGAGTCTTCTCTGGTGTCTGCTCCTGCCTCCTTGTCCAGCAACACAGCATGTCCTACACAGCAGGATGATGGTCCATTGTCCCGTTCCTCAAGTTCACTGCACTGTCTGTTTCCTTCCATGACAGTCCTGCATCACCTCTGACACACAGCATTGCTCAGTGTCCACAGAAGGTTGCTTACAGAACCACTGCATATAAGTTCCAGTGTCTTCTATAAAATGTGTTATTTGCACAGAACCTATGTGCATATCCCTGTGTGCTTTAGATACTCTTCAGATTCCTACAGCATCTAAGATGATCTCAATCCCATACAAACAGCTGTTATAAGTATTTGCCTAGAGAACATGATGGGGAAAATGTGTGCATGTTCAATGGATGCAATTTTATTTTAAATATGTGAATAGTTTTAGTCAGCAGTGCACTAAGTCTGCAGGTATGGTTGGTTCTTGAAGATAAGGGGAGCGTCTTCTGTCTCCTGGGAACACTGCTCTTTCTGCCTCTCCTTTATTTTTTTGGTTTTTCCTCAAGAACATTTTAAGATGAGTTAACTTGCTTAATAATTGATTGTCAGCATTCCAAAATTGATTTACAGTACTAAAACCGTTAGAGTTTGTCTGCATTCTGAATCCTATAATTGAGCCACCAAAAGTAATGCAAAAAGAGTAGAAAAACTAGAAATGCACCATGCAAGGTGAATAAAGGATGGCATTTTAGCACATCTGGTTTATAATTTTAATGTGAAACTCAAACATACCATCATTTATACCAGGAAACATTTAGAAACAACAGAAAACTAACATAAATAAGAGTAAATCTGTGTCTGTAGAAATTAGGAAACCCTGGGCATGCTTGGTGTGGCACAGCTGTAATTCCAGTCCTTGAGAAGTGGAGACAGGGAGATCCGGAGTTCTACGTTATCCTGAACCGTAGAGGGAGTCTGGTACTAGTCTAAGCTACAGGAAACCCAATCTCAGAAACAGAACAAAGCAGAACAAAAGCTACTAGGAAAGCTTTACCCAGAACAGTACTGACTTTAGTTCTAATAATTAAATCTAGAAATCCATTCATAAAGTGGTAACATGTGGAACTGTTAGAAACTAAATGAGAGCAAGGGGGGATTATAACTAGAGATCTAAGAGCCAGCTGAAGTTTCTCTATCCTATTTTCATAAACAAAACTCTCATTGTTTTCCAAATGAAAGTACAATTTTTAAATCACCTAGAAGAAAGTAAAATTGACAAAGTTATTATACTTTTATGACCACATCTCAAAAATTGATGCATTTCACTGACTAGTAAACATAAGACACTCATTGTGTAGTTTGATATAGTTAACGAGGACAGCAAAGATGCCAAGTATGATGTGTAGGCAGCGCGGTGTAGAAGACACAGTGTAAAACTGTCATGTAGGAGGTATGGAGGTCCTTGTAGTCACAGATAAGCACTAGGGAATCGGGAGTGTTAATCACACAGAGTTGCTGCTTCAAAGAAAGGGATGCATAGCCTATTATCCATCCACAAGGCTGGGGTTGGACACGGTTAATAGCCTGATGACCTTTACACTACCTATGTCGCCAAGACCTCACAGAATCCTCACCCAGACCCTAAACACGGGCTTGTCCATCTATTGACGCTTTCTTTATGGAAGATGTCACACATACACAAAGAGTTTTGATCTACTCACACTTTAAGCTTTATTATCCACATAGGATTGAGTTAATTACCACCAGAAATATTTTCATCCTATGGTACTATGCTTAACTATGCCTAAAGTAAAGCACTCAGAGTCAGACTCCCAAAGATTGAACTAGCACCTGCTACTAAGTCATGTTGAACTGAACTGCCTTCTTGCCTCCAGCACATCTTTACATTGGTGGCCATGGTGGCCACAGAGAACCCCATTGTTACACCCCAATACGCCTTTATCTGCTATAGACATTGTGTATTCCATGTTATATTTCAGGGCCCCCTTATTCGCCAGCTCAGTGTCTGTACTTTCTATTATCTAAATTTAACAGTGGTCTTAAACTACTATCTAGAGAATTCTAGAAATAGGTAACTTCATGTTTGAAACTGGACACTATCGTGAGCAGCAATAAGGAGATTTCACAGCATCTCGGTCAAGACAGGAAACACTAGTCACAAATGCTGTGTCTCAGTGATACCCACTTCCTGGGTGATGGCCCCAGATATCAGAAATAAAGATGCCAACAGCCACGTCATTCCAAAGCGAAGCCATAATACATTGTTTTAAATAAAAGGTGTTAATACAAAGAACTCTAACAGAAGGAAAAATTGTTTTTAAACGGTCATAAATGAAATTGTGACAGTTATAGCCACTGGGTATAGTATGCTGGGTACAGCATGGGTTTAGTTAAGAAAGAAAACTCTCTCTCTCTCTCTGTCTTTCTCTCTCTCTCTGTCTCTCTGTGTTTGTAAAACAGTACACACAGAGTGTAGCTCTGTCTCCATTTTCAGTCAGTCCCTTGTAGAGGAGGAAGGTCTTCTGTAGTCACAAAACCACCTCTGACTTGATCCCAGATGCACGCAGTGGATTTGACAAGTGTATTTTTGCACTTCTCAGATGCTTGTCAGTTCCCACGCTGGCATCCGTTGGCTCTGCACCTCAGGTGCTGTGCTGACCCTTCTTGTCCTGAGACTGAGAGCACCCTGTGCAGTGGGTAAGGGAGGCAGGAGCTCTGGGTCATAACCTTCCCACAGAAGCCCTGGTCCTCGTCACAGCATCCGCCACCGTCAGCCGAGGCGAAGGTCAGTGACATGCAAAGTTAAAGGACAGAATTCCGTGTCCACCGCGGGAACTTCACATTTCTTCCACACTTCTTAATATTTCTGGGAACCATTATGGGGTATGTCATTTGTGCATCTAGAACTATAAAAACTCAAGCCAAAGTGTGACAAAAGATCACATTAACGAGAAACCTAAAAAGTCCCCATATTAACTTATTAGCTTGCTGAGACATCTCTTGGGTGATTGAAGATGAGCAAGCTCAGGTGTGACTGTGAGCACGCTGAGAGTTTCAGCCATGTCCACACACTGACTGGTCAAGCAGATGAAATGCAACCTCAGAGCTGTGTGAACCCGCATGCTCTGTGCTTGCCTTGTTTGTAATCCTGTCTCCAAACTTGTCCCTTAATCCAGTTTGCTAGTGTTTTATCCTCAGTCCATATCTCAGTAATTTTTTCCTGCTGTGAGAAAAAGTATACCCGTTCAGCATTTAATCCTGTCTCTGTATTTTCCTTACTAGTTGGATTCTTGGTGCAAAAACCACCAGTAGAAAAATGCAGTGTGGCTGCTCAAAAGAACATGACTGAAACAACAGGGAATTATGTGCTTTGAATTCCTGAGAATCACAGGTGATTTTGATAGGTACTGTGAGTATTTCAGTCAAAGTTCACAGCAGCCCTCCATGAAGACACTATATCACCATGGCTTTATGTCTGAGAGGACAGCCATAAAAAGATCAAGAACTCATGGAAAGTCACACACTTTGTACGAGTTGCTGCTGGGAACTTCATCAAAACTGTGTGACCTGACATCTATGATTTTATGGACCTGGCCCTGCTGCCTCAGGACTCTGATGCACATGACGTGGATATTAAGTGAAAAAGCAGAATTTTTGATTATTTTAATGAACATGTTGCACAGTTTTCTTTCTTTAGAATTAATTAATAGAAAGAAAACATGAAATGAAACCCTTGTCATTTATTATGTTTTCATGACATCTGACAGCATGGACTGGGTCCCAGCATTCGTTAAAGAAGCAACTACTGTATGCAGTTGATTGTGGTGCCCCAGGAACAGGGCAGAAATGGAACATGTCTTCTTTCTTTTAGGGAGTTCCGTCATACTCAAGTGCCCAAAAGATTGGCATCCATCCTGGCATAAATGCTTGTTTATTTCCCAAAAACCCAAATCTTGGGGTGAGGTTTGAAAGGACTGCATATTGGACACTAGGCTGATTTCAAATTTGCTGCTAAGGCCCCAGGGGCTCTCCATGAAGTAAGAACAGATGCAAAGGGACAGAGAGCACCGCCTCCTGCCTACTGTGTGAAGTCCTCTGCTAGAGACAGGCTAGTCTTGGACCCACCCATTCCTTTTATTTACCCAGAAGTCCCCTGTTTCAGTGTTTGATTTTTTGGTCTAGTTCCCCCTGCAGCTTCTCCCAGGAAGCTTTGTTGTGGGACTTGTGTGATGAATCAAAGACACCCCGGCCTCCTGGCTGAGAAAGAAAGGGGCCTGAATCTGTGCCACAGGAGTTGAGGCTCTTTTCCTCTCTGCATCCAAATCTGGAGACCCACTGTGAGTACTCTGTATGTTGAATACATTTACTAGACCCTGTGTGTGTAACTGTTGTCATAGCTCAATGCCTCTAGAGGTTTCTATCAACTTTATCATTAATATTTGTGTGTTTAATGTTTGTCATTGAGTGTTTACTATGCTTAAACTCTATGTATTCTACAGTACCAACAAAAGTTCCAGGAAAAGTAAATGGCTGATGTGATAACAGTAAGGAAATCCTAAAGACTAAGAGCAGCTCTTCTTTGCTCTCCAGATTATGAGTCACTGGCTTGGAGGGAGAAAACACAGGGCATTGTTATGTGACAAACTGAAATGTTTTCTGAATCCTGTTCTTCAGACCACATTTCGACCTGCCAAAAGAAGCTGAAACATGTCCAAAATCATGTGTCCTGACTCCTGGCTGCAGATCTCATCTCCATTGCTTTACCATCCACACCAGGTCTGTGCATGTGACTGTCTATGGTGTAGGCATTCGAGTGTACAGTTAGTGGCACAAGGCATGGACTCTAAAACCACTGTGACTCATAGATGCTCACTTCCGGTTTCTTTGTTCTCTCAAGGGGACACAGACACAGATGTGCCATTCTTAGAGTGCTGTTTTAAAGCAGGAGGATTGGGCCAGCAGGGGGCACTGCAGGTCTTGTGTGATATCTGATCTCTGAGCCTGAGGTCATCTGCAGAACCCAGGCCATCTCACATCTGTGCTGTAGAACCCCCCATTAAAGTGTTTTGCTCTTCACTCTGACACTAGATGCCCATAATTAAGGAGATTGGGAAGGGAAGTTTTTTTTTTTTTTTGATTGACACCTCCAAATTAGTCATTAATCAATGACTTAACACTATGATATTGAGAGTGACTCTGGGTAAACTGAGCTCTGTCCACGTGATGCACCAGCAGACCCTTGGAAGATGCTGACATTGGCACTGGCTTCTCAGCCTCCAGAGCTGTGAGACAGGAAGGTCTCTTCTCCAGTTTCTTATGGCACCATAAATGGACTGACACATGGCCTCAACTCTTCCCATCATTCCATGGGACCTTCCTGTTTTAATTTTCTTCTTTCTTTCTTCTTTCTTCCTCCCTTCTCTATTGCTTATGTTTCATGCACAAGCTGTATGAAATATGCAGTTAAGTAATTGATTATCTTAATGAATGATATCTTTTAAATTCTTCAGTTGAACAAATTAAAATAATAAAAAACTTATTTTAATAATCTCTCAGATGTCTACTTTTCTCTTAAAAATTCCAGATTTCCCATAGTAATCAAAATAATAAGGTCAAACTTACTTTGTAAGGAGACATAATAAAATTGCTGTTAGAATCCACATCTACATACCCCAATCGTTCAATGTCAAATTTAATTACTTAAATTGAAGTATAAACTAAAGTCTAAATAAATTTCGTTTAAAAATAATTTTAAATACAAAATTATTATTTTGAGTGCATGGACGTTCTGCTTACATGTATATCTGTGTTTCATGTGCATGTGGTGCCCTTGGAAGCCAGAAAACAGCATTCAAGTCTCCTGGGATTGTTGGAAGAGGTTATTTTATTTTTATTAAAGCTGGAACAGATGGAAAAGTGGCCTGGCCTTCAGAATCCCAGGGAACACACAGCGTCAAAGGGAGAAACCTCCCTGTAGAGGTGGTGCAGTCCTGAAGGGAGAAAATCCCAACAGGACTGAGCTCAGCCCAGCAGGGCTGAGGTGTGGTGTTCAGCTCTGCTTCTGGCCAGGTGTCCCCAGTGTTGCAGCTCTGAAGGGAAATAGCCCTGGCTGAACTGTTCTCCTTTCTTTTGGGTGAGCTGAGCTATTCTTCTTGCTTCTGGCCCAGCTGAGGTGTTCTTCATGCTTCTTGGTGGCTGCCTCCACTTGTGAGAAAGGCAGCAACAAAGGTACACCTCCTGCATGCTCTCTCTCAGTGTCCTGAAGCCTGCTCTTCTATGTAGTCCCTGAGGGGGGGATGTAGCCTCCCAGGTGGCCTGTGATTGGTAGAATTCTTAGTCCAGAGAGGAAGGTGGGGCCCAGCTTTGGGTTATTTGTGTTAGTTGGGACCACTTCTGTGCTGTTCTGTCAGGTTGGGGATTCCTGCAGCCAGCTGGGAGTGGGGTCCCATGGGGAGCTTTCTTAAGAGGGAGTCTCAAGTCCCAGAACTCCCCAGCCTTGCAGAGACAGACTCCCCAAAAAGGGAAATATGCTGGCTCTCCAGTGGTCCTTGGCACCATTTGGGGTTCCTGGTGGGCACAAGAGATGGTAGCTGCCCCCACCCCCACCCCGGATACCCAGCAGGGTGTTGAGGGAGGCAAGCATTAGCCCTGAACAGCAGTTGACAACAGGAGGGATTAGTTTTGCTGGGAAAGTCAGATTTGCTTCCTGGAAGAAACATGAGGTTCCATTTTGGAGCAGGTGTGTGTGTGTGTTTGTGTGTGGGGGTGAACCGGGAAGGATTATCTGTGGGAACATATTAGCCTTGGAACAATTTCCTTAACACAGGAGAGAGAATTTCCCAAGAGGGGAATTTAACAGTGACATCATAGGGTTGGACCATAAGAAACTTCTGTAAATTCCACCATGCAGAGCACAGCAGGCTACTGCCGCCTGCAGACCAGCCTGCTCCAGTCTCACTCTGGAGTGTTCATTCACTTGGAGTTATTTTGTTTTGTTGGGAAACTTCTGCTCAAATTGTGTTCTAGGCAGATTCTTTCTGTAAGAAGATCAGAAAAGAGGACAAATTGTCATGTTTAACAATGACATCGTCAGAACACAAATCGGAAGGGTGTATTCCCATAACACCACCTCTTAGGATGGTATTGCTGGCAGCCTTCTGATGCTGTTTAAGATGAGCTGAGTCCTTCTTGATGGGTCATGATCCATCACACATGGGTGTTAGATCTGAAGTCAGGTAACCCTAAAGGTGCATTGGTAGGAATGCTTTCCCATGACACCTACCCAAGAAGGTAAAGTGCCTGTTGCTGTCACTTCCAGTCCAGCATTAACTTACTGCTGGACAGGATGCTACTGAGATCATCTTTGACTGGGGAATGAGGACCATTAATATTCAAGTTATTATTGAAAGATGTTTATTAACTCTTGTAATTGTGTCATGCTTGATTTTCCCCATTCCTTCATTAACTATTTTCAAGAATGATTTTATTCTTATCTGTGGCCTCATGTGTGTATTTTCCTTTTTTAAATATATTTTTTAAAATAATTTTTTAAAAATATTTCTTTAGTGGAACTCATTTGGTAGCTGTAAATTTCTTTAGCCTATTTTTTTCATATTCATCAGGAACAATTTCAGGATTAATGAATTAAAAGTAATATATGGTTATTACTGACTTATTTCAATTTGTTATTTGGGGCTTAAGGAATGATTTGGTTACATTAATTAGACAGAATGTCTTGTTAACAGCAGTCAAGAAGTGCATTCAGATGTGCAGTGTAAACAGCTCATCAACATCCTTCTTTGCCTATTTTTTTCACCAGTGTATCCTAACAGTCAGGGAAAGGGGTGTTAGTGTTGGTGCTCAGCAAATACCAATAAATGAGGACTTGAAGAGGGATTGTAAGTCTCATGTAGATAGGTTTTGCTGGAGAAGGCTTATAGGAATGTGAGTGCTTGTCCATGTTGTTTTCCTCCTATATCATTCCTTTCTCCTCCACCCCATGGAGATTTTAAGTACTTGGTTAGAAATTCAACTCTAGGGGATGGAGCAGTGTGTGGCTTTGTGGTTAAGAACACTTACTGCTCTTGAGGAGGACAAGGCTTCTGTTCCCAGAATCCATGGTAGTAACTCAAATGCCCTGTCACCTACAGGATTTGACACCCTTTTCTGGCCTCCTTGGGCACCTCAGACACATGGTATACATGTGAATAAAAGTAAGCCTTTAGGAAAAAAAAAGAGTCTAATTCTGCCCTCTATGGAGCTGTCCATGGTAATGTCAGACTGCAAGAAATCCTGTTTTCTGTGCAGTCTCATTGCAAGTTTGGTCTTGACCACAGACTTTGTGGTAAACATGTTCTGAATCTGAATCTCAATTTATTTCTATTTTCTTTTGCACTAAGTGAAGTGTGGCTTCATTTAGGTTCATATGTTGCATGCATTTAAGCATTTTCACACTCCTCACATCTTGATCAAGCTGCTTGATGGAGCTACATGCTTTGCTAAGTTAGTATTCATGGCAGTTACCAACTGGACACAGATAAAAATAACCCAGGTGAAAAACAGCAACACAAGAAGAACAGCAAAATGAAATAGTGAAAATTTACGATCCTGTCAACCCGAACAAACAAATCAGTAGCAAGTGCTTCATATTTATAAGAGATTTAACTAATGAAAGTACATAGTGCTAAGCTAGGATTACAAAGACAGAAACAACTATAAGTGCGAATGCCATTTGTAGACTATGCACAGGACAATTGCCTCACCGCCCTGTGGCTTGCAACACAGTGCTTCAGCATTGTCATGTGATCAGAAGATATTTCAACATGTAAAGACAGTGACTTTTCTGCTTGCTGATTCTCAGAATCTTGAGTGGCCATGACTTTTTCGCTTGCTGATTCTCAGAATCTTGAGTGGCCATGTGAGGCCTGGTTGACACATCACATGTCTCCAGTGTTCTACCCACTTGTTTATGTGGCCGTTGGTTGGAGTTGGAGGACACACCAAGCTTTGACCTTACATGCAGCTCGGTGTACTCTCTCTCACATTCTGTTGGATAAACCAAGTTCAACTCGACTTCAAGGGTGGGCTACTTACATCTTGCCTCAGTGGAAGGAGTTTATATATAAGGAAAGAAGGGGAAGTAGGGCTTTTGTTTAACTTCCAGAATACAAACCTTTAGTGTATTTTGTTTTGTACAAAACTCCAGAGTGTCTGTATGGAAAAGTCTGTTAGGACTACATGGCCTCAAAAATATTTTCTGCTAGTGTTGTGGTCTACAGCTAAAATCCAGCACCTTAGAGGGAAAGGCCTGAGAAACAGGAGTTTAAGATCCTCTTCCGCTGCATAGTGAGTTTGAGGCCAGCCTGTGCTACATGAAACCCTGTCTCAAAAAACAACAGTCCCACTACTTACACCAAAAAGGCTCGGTGTGGTTGCCTATGTGACAGTGACTCAAGCTATGTGTATGGTGGAGCGCTGTGTGTGTGTGTGGATGTGGTCATGTGTATCATAGACAACATTTGTTAGTTGGTTATTGTGCTGGATACTTCTATGTCAACATGCCACAAGCTAGAGTCAACTGAGAGGAGAGAACCTCAACTGAGAAAATGCAGGTTACTGACTGGTCTTCACCCATAATATAGTTCCATGAACTCTCCACAGAAGCAGACAGACCATTGCAGAAAAATTAAGAGTGATTAAGAAAAATGAACACAGTAGTTCACAGCAGTGGGACAAACTACGACACACTTACAGTGCTTTTAAGACTCTCATAGAACACGGCTTATATATGATAAAGAGTTTATTTTAATAATAAAAATTAAAGAAATTAAACCTTAGAAAAATTAAGAATTAGAGAAAGAAAAATAACAATGTGCACATTGGGGAAAAATTACAAGGCTTCCTTCCTTCACACAGACTTTGCTTAAGCTCAAATAGTAAAAAAATTCAGGCTTCCTTATCTGCAGGTGTGGAAACATCCATCAAAAGGTGAACCAATGCAAGAGTGTTCATCCCCCCCCAGCTGCAGGTCTCTGATCTTCAAGGTTAAGTGAGTAGTCTTAACACAATAGTTTAACTAATCAATAGCTGACCTTTGATCTGCATACTTTCTGTTAAAGGAGGCAGACATTCTAGGGTGAATTATCTATTTGTTTTTTCAAGCTTGCTGACCTGTTGTCTAGACTCTTCATCTCAGCTATGACTCTGTTTCCATGGGAAGATCAGTTTAACCAAGAAAAAGTTTTTATATGTCTACTGAAACCATGAATAGTTGTCACATGCCAAAGCTTGCATGTTAGTTTACAATGACTTAGAGCTGAGATGGCAGTGTCCCTCTGCCAGCCAGCCCAGGAACTGATTTGAGATTTAACTATTAGACCAAATAGACAATATTATTGATGAGAGGCTTTTGTCACCGTACAGTAAAGATGAGAAAGGGGTAAAGCAGTTAAGGAATTCCAATACCAGCAAGGGACCAGGAACCTTGTCAAACTGGCACATCCATTGCTTGGATTATTGTGTCCCAGCAAGAAAATGTTTCCTTATGGTGGTGCTATTTGTAGGACATTTTCTTAATTAATGATTAATGTAGGTGGGTCCAGCCCAGAGTTCAGACTGGAAACCCAGCAGAGCAAGGAGAGCAAGTCAGTAGGCAGAACTCCTCCATGGCCTCTGGAGTCATTGCTGTCTTCAGATTCCAGTGTTGAATTCCTGCTCTGACTTCTCTCAGTAAGGGAGCATGACCTGAGAAATTGTAAGCTGTAACAAACCCTCTCCCTCTTCCTTATGTTTTATCACAGCAATAGAATCCATAAATAAGACAGAAATTGGTTTCACAAGTAGATATTGCTGTCCCAGATCTGACTGAGCATTTTCAGGAAGATGGTAGCACATTTGAACTTTGGTCTGAAAAAGCCTTTGAATATTTAGAGCTCAGTGGGATGTTTTTTGGGAGCTTGAAGGTAAGAGCGTTGAGAGAAATTCATCAGATGGAGGGTTGGCTTGTGAAGTTTCAGAGGGAACTTAGAAATTACCCTACAGACCCAATTGGGACTGTTCAATATTTAATTAAGAATCTGTGGTTCTGAGCTGCTGGCACTGAAGAATCAGTTGAGATTAATAAGAGACCAGCTCTATTAAAATGAAACCTTTGCTTTGCTGGGACAATCAATATTGGTCATCTGGGGCTGAGAAAGAGACCAGCACACTGAAGCCAAATCTTCTGGGAAGTTCTTCCTCATGATATAGAAGCTGTGGTCCAGGGGTTCAAGGCTGTACTTTGTGCTGTCAGCCAAACCTGGGAATGTATAAGAGTCACCCAGGTGGTCCTGGTTTTGAAGGTATGAAGAAGTCATGGAGAGCAGTCCAATAATCAGCACTCCTCCATGTCCTCTGCATTTATTCTTGCCTCTGGGTTCCTGCCCCGTTTTGCCAATTTCTTCATGGGCTCTCCTCCCCAGGTGGTAGCTAAGCTGCTGATTATCAGCTGAACTTCAGGGAAGAAAGTGCAGGATGGGTCCATGTTGTGTCTAGGCAGGTCTTTTTTGGAGGTCTGAGAGCTGTGGAAACAGAATTCCCTATAGACTGTTGTCAGTGGAACATCTCAGTTCATTGAAACAAGGATGGTTACATTTATAGTGGAAAAGACAGAGGAAGGTCCTTGGTACCTAGGGATAGGGGCCATTGGTTAAGACAGGGATACTGGAGAAGCCTCATTTGCATGTTGGGGCTCATTGTGCAAGATTCAAGTCCTGGAAAAGCACCTTTTGCATAAGGTGTGAACTCAAAAGAGCAAGACACCTTATCAGAAAGTGGGTTTAGGCACATGCCTTCCTGCTATAGATGATTAGCACATCATCTTTTAGTTAATGAGTTCCAGGAATCAGACTCATGTCAAGAGGCTTGCATGGCAAGTGGTTTTACCTGCTGAGCCTTCTCTTGGTCCTTTATACAGATATTTCAAAACATTCTCAGTGAAAACTAGTTCTTCATGTAAGTAAGCACTAAGCCAAAGACTGTCATCTCCTACCATGTCCTCACCCCTACTTGTTCATTTCTACACCCTGTGTTTCCTTTTTTGCTTTCATGTCCATGTATTCCACGAAACCCCTATTGCCTTCTCATGTGCTCCTTTCTAGTTTCATGACGTATAATCACACACACAGGCACACACACACACACATTTTATATATAGACTTATAACTTATATACATGTAAATTTTAAAAATAATATATAATTTAAATAGATATATAAATACATATGTAAATTAAAATACATAAATTATAAATCTAGTATGTGCAAATGAGAGACAACATGAGGTATCCGTCTTTCTGAGTCTGGGTTAGTTCATTTCATATAATAATTTCCAGATCTTTGAGTTTTCCTGAAAATTAATTTTCCTATACGGCTGAATAAAATTCTACTGTGTCTATGTATAGCATCTTCATTACTCATTCGTCTGTCAATGGACAGTTAGGATGATCCCATTTCTTCATTACTGTGCAGAGAGCATCAGGAAACATGGATGTGCAAGTGTTTTTGTGGTAGGCTGTGAAGTCCACTGGTTATATGCTCAAGGAGGGTAAGCCAGGTCAAATGGTACATCTGTCTTCAGTTTCACTACATTCAATCTTTGCTTCTCCTATTCCGTTCTTCCTACAGCGAGAGTGTTAAGACAGCAATAACGTTTTTGCCTTATTCACAGTTCAGTAGCCCTCACTGCCTGGCAGACATGTTATAAACCTTGATGAAAGACTGCAAGCTGGGTATGGTGGCTTGTCTTTGTAATCCAAGAACTTGGAGGATGAGGCACAAGTGTCATCATGAGTCTCAGGCATGCCTGGATTTCACAGC
Organism: Cricetomys ansorgei; assembly: GCA_026225945.1. Classification (NCBI taxonomy): domain Eukaryota; kingdom Metazoa; phylum Chordata; class Mammalia; order Rodentia; family Nesomyidae; genus Cricetomys; species Cricetomys ansorgei. Next base: position 124,209 of record JAMJFZ010002301.1, read on the forward strand.
AGGCTACAGGCATGTACAACATATGTACACATATATATTTAAAAGCGTTTTTTCTAAACTAATGGATGCCAGTACAGCAAATGTAGAAGCCAGGAATGTGTTTATTACACTTATGAAGAGTTGTGTGCTATATATAACAGTGTGAGTTATGCTTTCATCCAGCTGGCTGTGCAGATCTGAGAAACAGGTGGACAGAGAGCGTCTCTGAATCAGTTAATCTCTCTTGTTTCATCAGCTCTCCGAAAACCTTGAAGAGATTTCAGATCTAGTCTTTGGTTGATGCAATAATCCAAAATGAAAGAGGCCTAGGTCTCCTGGTACTGCTGATGGTGCCCTCTCCCAGGAACAAAGCTGCTTCTGCACCAAGACCAAACAGGCTTGAGACTTAAGGACCAGACCAAAGCTTCAACGACAAGCCTCCTCCTATGGATGTGCTTTTGGTTCCCTCCCACCCAGGCTCCTCCCGTCATCACTCCTTGCCTCCTTATTACCTTCAGACTTATGCTTTTATCCTGTCTTTTCAACTCTTTCATGAATTTCCCCCTGGATCAAATCATTACCCACTAGGTCCACATTAAGACAATGACTACTATGGCCAGGTCCTCTAACCTTTGGTCTCATCTACCAACTACAGCCCCTGTCTAATGAACTTTTCAAATATTTCTCCAGAAGTGCTTGACAGCAGTCATAGGATCCACCACAGCCAATCACGGTAAAGCTCTCCTCCTGCTACATGGAGTCAATCTGACCCGTGTACCCTTAGATTTGGGGGGCAGAGCCAACCTGCCCCATTCCACTTTGCCCATCCAGCAGAAAGCAGCCAATGAGAGACTACATTGCCCCATTTCCTTTGATCTGTCTCAGGACCTGGAATGAAGGGTAATGACCTAAAACAAGAAAGCTGAGAAACTCAGCATACCAGTATGGTGTCATACTGATACCAACACCTGCCCAGCAAGAAAGCCAACAGAGGAACGAGAACACCTGCCGGCATCATTCATTCTTGACAATAAAGAACACATCTAATGAATAAACTTTCTCTCTAGATGTTCCCTCTTTGCCTGCAAAGCACCAAGGCCCCTGTGCCTGGGCATAGTCTCCAATTTTTATGAGACTGGTGTCCTTTTTCTGGTTTAAGGACAATCTGCTTTAATCCTGATCTAACACATATGCCACCATGCCTCTCCCTCTCTCTACATTTCTTTCTTTTCTTTCTTTCTTTCTTTCTTTCTTTTCTTTCTTTCTTTCTTTCTTTTTCTTTCTTTTTCTTTCTTCTTTTCTTCTTTCTTTATATTTATCTATCTATCTATCTATCTATCTATCTATCTATCTATCTATCATCTATATCTACATACATCAACATGGGTATACAGACTTACTTATTAATTTGTTGATTCATTTACTTATTTGTTTATTAATCTGTTTATTTGGCATCTACCACCATGCCTGGCAAAAAGGAAGCTAGAGAGGCAAGCATGGGTGCTGGGAACTGAGCACCCATTGTAAGTCTTAGCATTTAACAGAGCCATGTCTCCAACTCCGTATTAATTCAGTGGTTCTTTTTAAGAGCTGCTAGTTTCAGTGACGTACACTCTAGAGAACAAAAGAAGACATTGTGCTGGGTGGTGATGGCACACACCTTTACAACCAGCGTTCTAGAGGCAGAGGAAGGTGGATCTCTGTGAGTTCAAGGCCAGCCTGATCTACATAGTGAGTTCCAGGACAGACAGAGTTACAAGAGGAACCCTGTCTTGAAAAACAAACAAAACAAAACAAAACAAAAACAAACAAGACATTGTGAGATACTTTCAGCAGGGTTAGGTTTATTTTAAATATCATTAAAGTGGCACAAAAGGTGAAAGGTTAAATTTTATGTTCAAAACACTCATTGAGAACCAATTCTAACAGGTTACATTGTAATTTTATGTGATCGATTTTCACTAGATTGAAAAGTTGATGTGAATGGATTTCAGCTTTTTATACATGGATTGATGTTGAGAAAATAATCTCATTTTGTGTCAGCATTTATTCCTATTCCCTGTGGCTCACGCCAGCCTACCCTGTGTTGATTCACCATTAAGTTTGCTGTTGCCTTACTGATCTGCGTTCTGTTCCTGTGACTTGGATCTTGGCTTATTTGTTAGCAAAATATTAACTCAGTGTTCAATGTGCAAATATTTACTCTCAATGTTCTGTCAACTTCATTATCTGAGCTCCACTGTCCTTAGGAGTATGCTTCCCGTAAGGTTACTTTCCGGGAAAATAGAAATGGATACACTGTAGCTGCTGTTACCGTGATTGATGAGAAACTGAGTGTGGAGGCCTCTGCGACCACCGTGGCCGGCAGAGCAGTGATGTGAGGGAAGGTCTGGCTCAGCAGGACTCAGTAGTCAGTGTGGGTTCCAACTTCTAGAGTCTGACAACCAGGCAGTTTATTTTAGGCTATTTAAACTCAGCACAATTTTGGGAAAAAGTCTCCCGGGGGCAATTAACTCAATCCTGTGTGCACGATAAAACTTAAGGCATGGCTACATCAAAACTCTTTGAAAGTACATGTGACTTCTCCCACAAAGACAAGGGTTGAGGTATGTTTGAACATATCTCCAGACATTACATGCACTGATTTCAGTGTGCACCCCAGTATCTTGTAAGATGATCATTGCACTGGCAGCCAGAGCCTGGCAGGGGTGATTTCTACAGCTGAAAGGGCCTGCTTTCTTTCTTTTTTTGTTTTTTGATTTTTCAAGACAGGGTTTCTCGGTTTTAACTCTGGCTGTCCTAGAACTCACTCTCTAGATCAATCAGGCTGGCCTCAAACTCACAGATATCCACCTGCCTCTGCATCCTGAGTGCTGGGATTAAAGGCCAATGCTACCATGGCCTAGCTAAGGCCTGCTTTCTAAGGTAAATAAAAGCTGACCTCTCTTAGCTCAATGGAAACAGAGTTGCGGATAAAAAGGTCACTTGGGTATTCCACCAGGTGGAGGCAACATTGGTGTGGCTTGTCCTGTAAATGCCCACCATAATTGTGGACATGCTCTGATGGCCCAAAGGTTTGTGGGGTGGGGGGGGGGGTATAAAATCATTGTAGCTCTTTGATCATGCAAAAAGACTTAAAATAAGAGAAGATATGATGAACAGCTGGGACCTAGGACCAGTTAGAGCTGGAGGACAAAGGTTGTTGTGCTGACCTCTTTCAGGCTTAAATGTAAGCACAGATGATGTGTTCTATTAACACATCACCAGGTTAAATGAACAGCCACAGATGAGTTCTATACATCGATTACATGTGACATCTCAGAGGTCTCGGGAGGATCTGGTGTGGTCTCGGTCAAACAACATCCATTCTAGGCCTTCTGGCTTAAAAACAGGTTATACATCTCTGAAGAGACAACCTTGCCTGTTTAGCATCCCTGGTTCTCCTAGTGCTTATCTTTGAGCATAAAAACTTCTGTGTCCCCAACACCTGTGTGCGTTACCATAGACAGATCAATAAAATCTGATGAGATTTTCATTGTTATATTTTCTCAGATTTTTGAGTGTCTTACATAGCCTGAGTTGTCCTTGAACTATTGATCCTCCTGCCTCCATCTCCCCAGTGCTGGACCTATAGGTGTTGTATCTCTGTGCCCTACAATGATTTATTTATTTATTTATTTATTTGATTTCAAGATGGGTCCAACCTGTGCTAGATACTTTATTCTCATATTCTCTTTCTACCTCCTTCCACCCCTCTCTCCTCCCTAATAGTACAGATCTGTCTGGACCTTCCTAGTGAAACATTTGAGAAGCAAGGCCAGCATGCAGGGCCATGCAATCAAACTCCTGACCCTTGTCCTTTGGAATTTCAAAACAAAAGAAAGAAACAGAAAGATAATCCTTTAATGTTGCAGGCTCAATCATTCCTTTCTCTTCCTTTTAAAGGGTATTTGCAGTTGGTTAGATATCCAGATTTCCTACCTTTTTCTTGTTGTTTTGTTTTTTCAGACAAGGTTTCTCTGTATAACTGTCCTGGCTGTTCTGGAACTCACTCCATAGACCAACTGGCTTCAAACTCACAGAAATTAGCCTGCTTCTCCCTTCCAAGTGCTGGGATTACAGGCATGGGCAGATTTCTTACCTTTAAAGAAAAAGGCTTTGCACTTACTCTCATTTCTCCTTTGCCACAAACTCAGCAGAGAAATTAAACAAAGAATCCAAACAGTCCTTGGTTGGATGGTACAAAACTTGTCTGTTTCAAAACCTGGGGCTGTCTCAAAACCAAACCAAACAAAACCCAACAAACAAAATCCCTAAACCCTCACAATTCCAGGACTCTGGCTGATCTGGGAGTTTTGGGGGAGTTGGGTTGTAAATCCCAAGTCTGGTCAAGAATAAGACCACCACAATTGAGCCAGAGATAAGTTATAGACCTCTTTCTGTGTGTCAGAGTCAAGCCTGGGTCTATAACTTATGTCTGGTTCCCAGACATACATCCCAGTTCCCAGAACTTAAGTTCTGGGTTTAGAGGAAGAGGCCTCCAGCTGGGGGAGGGGTGAGAGTCCCTGGGGCCTCAGTAACAGTCTGCCCTTATAAAGTTTCACTTCTAAACCAAAGCTCAGAAACACTGAGTAAACCAGTAAATGGAAAGTGAATCTCCAGAGGTGCAGGGTGTTCCTGCCCTGTTCCAACAAGGCTTTAGAATGCCTCACTCAGTAAAGGGGTCCCGGTGATCTGGAGGTTGAAAGAGAAAGGGATTGGGGGGTGGCTGGGGAAGAAGAAGAAAGGAGAGAGGAAGAAACAGGAGAGAAGAGAGGAGATGGAAAGGGAGAGAGAGAAGAGAGGCAAGAAGTGGAATGGGGAGAGAGATCAGACCTTGAAGTTGTTAGGCGGGTACATGGAGAACGGGTGTGCTATTGGCTGGATTACAAGCCTTCCAAGCCTTTGGTTTAAGTGTGCTCACTCCTTCCCTCTGTTGTACTGAGTTCTTTACTGCACTCTAACACACCGCTGACAAGATCTTCAAAAATTTAACAAAATCAACAAATATATTTAGTTACATAAAAATTAAGTAGTATTCAAAAGACAAAAGTATTCAATTTTTAAAATTAGCAGATGTTATTATCGATCCTATTATTGAGTATCAATCACTTGATACTTAATAACTTTATGAAGTAATGCTAATAAATTTGGAATTGCTGGATATGCTGATAAAAAGATACTTCCAATATATTATAAACTCCTTACTTATCTGTCCAAAAGGCCAACCTGACAGTCCCTGTTATTCCACCCTCCAGCCCCTGAAGTTGCTCTAAGTTAAAAGCATTATGTGTTGTCAAATTCTACAGCATTTAGCAGTTTTGTTTATTTCATTACTTAATCCCATGTCACAGCGCCTCTCCTATCTTGTGATTCTGTTTCTTCTGGAACACACAATCTCTGTACTGAACTAGTGAGTGTTCTATTGACCAGGGAGGGAAGGAACAAGCTGGTTGTGTTACAGAAGTTACTCTCTGGAACTGTGCTCCTCCCATCCACCCTCCACCCCCCCCCCCGTCCCCCCCCCCCCCGTCCCCCCTTTCCCCTCCCTCCTCTCCACCCCTTCTCAGGCTTACCGTCAACGGAATCAAGGGTGTTCTTTCAGTTTGTTAAGTTAATCTTCCTGTTGCTGAGACTCAACTCCCCAGCCCTGAGATGAGTTCTGAAAAGACTGCAGAGGCTTCTGTGGGTATGCTGGTTTCCGAAGACCGCCTGCAGGAGGGAGAAACTGGTATGTATTTACTGCAATTGGAACTAAATTAAAAGAGGAGAGAGGCTCTTAGCCCCTTACTGGTGACAGTAGAGGAGCTGAACCTCAGCCTGCCAGCCTGTCACAGTGGGTCTCTGAAGAAGGAGAGACTGCAGATGAGGGTTTAGCAATGAAGCTGTTCCATTAGTTATTCTATTGGAACATATAATACTTGAATAGTTCTGCAAAGAGCTGGGAAATGAACAGGGATTACAATTACAATTACAAGAGCTGAAGCCACAGCTTTTTTCTTTGTACTTAGCTTGCTAGTCCACTCTTTCCCCAGGGATCTGGTAAATTACACCCTAGTGAATTTCTCCAAGTTGCTGTAGAACATGTTTGTTCTACATGTCCCAGAGAGAAGGCAAATTTACACAGCAACAGCTTTGCAATGTGCACACTGACAGCAGTTGCCTGGGAAGCTGGGGCTTGTGTGTTGGACATCCAGTGTATTTTACAAAAGAAATGGAAGGAGGTGGCATGGGGTGGGAGGCTGAGGGGTGGGGCAAATCCTTTGCATTTGGAGCTCATGGTAAATTATGGAAAAGGAATAATTATAATGGTTTTTGTCTTTAGTCTTCAGTAATGAAACAAAATTTTCTCTCTTGCATTTTGAAAATGTTATGCTTCATTATAGTTCATTTTAAAAAATGTTTTCTCTTTGTTTTTCTCCATTGTTCCTTTATTTTATTTTATTATTTTTTAATTTAGGGAAAGAATATTGGCTTTAGAGAAAAGAAGACTAATGCTTACCAAATACAAAATATGAAAAATTCATACTGAATGTTAATACTTACTAGTTAAACCAAGCATTCTTCTAACTGAAATTATTATTTCTATTATTATTATTATTATTTTTAGCACTGATGGTGATGATTGATTGTTTGAGAAAGTCTCATAGTGTATCTCAAGCTATTCTCGAAATTTCTCTCCCTCTGCCCCAGAAGTTGACTTTGGAAACCAAATATTTGCCCAGTGGAAACATTACCTGGTGTGGATGAGGCTCTCAAGTGCACAGTGCAGCTGTTGTGCACCTCGCAGTTTTGGGCTTTTGAAACCATAACTGGTTCCGTGAACGAGGCAGCTTTTGTTTTTATTACTGTTATTTTAAATAAAGCTAACAACCAGGCTGCTAGGTCTCAAAGAACCTGGGACAAACCCCTAACCGAGGTGTATATTAGCATAAGAGAGCTGGAACTGCCAGGCTGCCAGCCTCACTCAGAATCTAAGGCTCCCCCAGCATTTCGCACCCCACTTCACCCCTCCCTAAACCCCTCCCTCCCGGGGGCGGGGCTTCCACTTCCCTGCCCACAGCTACTTTCCAGTATAGCCTCAGGGATTTTGGATACTTTATCCATTGGGCTCCTGGCCTGCCCCTGGCCTCTTAACCCCCTCTCTCTTCTCCTCCTCTCTCGCCCCCTCCCCTTCTCTCGTGGTGGCCATGTTCAGTCTGTACCCTTCCTGCTCTGGCTCAATGCTCTCTCATGTCTACAGCCTACCTTCTCCTAGAATTCCTGTAAATCTGGGAGTGGTCATGTCCTCATTTTTTTTCCATTCACAGACCAGCTCTGAATATTTTTTTAAATAAAAATTTTAATTTTTTAAAAAAATTATTTTTTTGTTTTGTTTTTATGAGCAATCATTTTTAACGTGCTTTCTAACAAAGTCACTAAGGTTATGTTCCAACTGTGCTATGGTAGGCATTCTAATTTAGACAGAGACCCTTGTGTATACGGCACAAGAAAGGTAGAAGAAATTATTAACATTTGTGTATCAAAGTGAAAAAGAAGGTACCAGAAATTATACTGCTGTAAATACGGAGGATTATCAGTAAACCTTGCTGATAATAATGTATAAGAAATGACTGATGTGGAGTCCTGTTGGATGGAACCTGGGTGATAGATGCTTAAGTCTCTTCTAGAAGGTTATCAGGCACTGCTCCTTCACAGGACCCAAACTCTGCAGTTTAGTTTCTCTTCTTTCTTTCAGTTTACACGTTACAATTAACTCACAGTTTTGTCATTTCCTTATGGTGAGTACATTCAAAACCCTTCAGCAATTTTCAGGAACATATGTATTATTGTCAATGTTAGCCTACTGTGCCTTTGGTGCAGAGCTGAGACCTCTTTACAGTAAATATTGTCTACTTCCTCTTTACCCTCCAAGCTCCTGATAAGAGACATTTGTACGTGAGTGTGTGCTGTAACACTGTTCACAATAGCAGCACATGGAACTCCCTGCATCTGTCAGGGGGTGGATGAGGAAAATGATGGTCACACTCCATGTATAATGGAATACTGTGCAGCAGAGAGGGATCGGAGCACATGGGTGGCCTGGGGGGGATGTTGAGTGACATTAGTCACAGCAGGGCTAACACTGCTCATCAGACAGAGGGATTCACTAAAGGAAGAAGCACAAAGCTAACCCTGGAAATCAAAGGTAAGCCTAGACATTTCAAATTTGAAGGTGTTAAGAAATCTGAAATTTGTTTTAAAGTAATCTTGGGGTGACAAGAGGAGCAGAAAATTGACCTAAAGAGATTCCTCACATGCAGACACGTTTGGAGTCAGGTAGTGAGTACATGAGAATTAGCATGTTATCTTCTCTGTTTTTGTATAGGCTTGTGATTTTCTACAGCAAATGTCTTGTTTTTTAGATATTAAAAAAATAGAAGAGGAGACAGGGAAGCACAAGCAGTGACTAGATGAAAGGACTGTCAAGAGACCAGTGAAACAAATGGGTCTTTACCCATGGGGTAAATGGGGAGATTAAGCTCTGCAAATCACAGTAGTAAAAGTAAAATGAAATAAAATAAAATAAAATAAAATATGAAAGGAGAGATGGAGGGAAGGATGGGGGAGATGATGAGGGACAAGTGTGCAGATCAGGGAACAGCCTTGGGTGTTGGTCCTTGAAATATCCACTTGTGTAAGGGTGGGTCTCCTGTTCTCCACTTTCCAAGCCAGCCAGCCAGGTCCCAGTAAAAATGTAAACACTAGAAATAATGACAATTGAGTTTCTAAAGACATTTTTGTCTAATATAAAATGACAAACAGTAAAGGTTGAGAATTTTGTATGGAGCCAAAATCCAGTAGAACTCAATGCTTACAATCCTCTGATCCTATGTACTGCCTTCCTTGTTAGTTTAGCACAAGCTCTCTTTTGTTTTGGAGATGTATGAAAATGAGCAAATACAGTGGTTGAAGTCAGTGGGAGCTTTTCCAAAAGTATAGTTTATATTCAGTAAAACCTATTCCCTTGGAGTACATTTCTGAGTTTTAAGACATAGTCATGACCTCTCCATCACAATGCAATATAGACCTAGAACCACTTCCAGATCCTCTGAAGGCTGTTGCAGAATCTTCCTAGACAGTCTCTTCCTCTGTTCCTAAACATCAGCCATCCCTTGACCAGACATTTCTTTTCCAGAAGGTGTCATGTGGACTTCTGCAGTCTGATAGTCACCCACATGTGTCAGTTGTGTGTCAAATATGAACAGTTGGCCTTAGATTGGAAGAGATTGTGTACCAAGCACTGTTGATACACGAACAGCTCTGAATTCAGAAATATGAAAACAGCTCAGAATACAGCACCTGCTTTTGTTTTGGAAAAAAAAAAGTCATGGAAAACTTGTGGGTTGGATTAGCACCAGCAGGAAACAAGCTGGAGACAGTTGGAGCTTATCAAAAACAGCACAACTCTGTGGTCAGACTCACAATAAACCGCCAGGCAGCTATTTCTGTAATTCATTGTTCTAGAGCTTCCTGATGACCTAAGTCTGAGAAATGTTTGGCCAGTATGAGAGATTGTCACTAGCAAGTGTATGGTCCAATTGTTCCTTGTAATGCCCCCTGCCCAGTGCTCAGTACTATTGATTTACGTTGTCAAAGTTGGAGCATATTTGGATTGTTGAAAGATACGAATTTATAAAGTATTTTAAAAATTTTAAATAAAAATCTGCAGAGTTGCTGTCAATACTCACACGTAGGTTTTATATTTTTAATGGAAACTTGGATTGTCATTTCTCTTCTGTGAATGTGTGCACAGCAGAGCCAGGGCATATGGGAAATGCATTCTCATTTTAACGAATTGATGATCTCTTTTCAACTGTCTTTTCCCAGCCCAGCAACACTGAACATATTTAAGGCATGATCTTTGTTAGCCAGCATATATTCAAGTATTTGGCCCATTTTTACCTGTCCCTTCCCCCTCCACAATCATTGAGATCTCAGAACTCCCAAGATAATCTAGATACAAACTTTTTTTAATCTATGTCTTGCAAAAAAAAAAAAGAAATCATCTTTCCATTTCAAATTCCCTTTTTCTGATTCAGAAAAGAAGGTTTTAATTAGGCCAAAGTCCAAATGTTTCATTTTCTCCAATGTGGATAAGGAGTTGGTGTTATACCTGAGACATTTTTACTCAAGTCAAGTTCACAGAAATTTTTCTCTTCTCTTTTCCTCAAATGGTTTTCTAGCCCTAGGCTCCATGCTTGGGTCACCTTCCATAGGAGGCAGGAGATGCAAGGTTTTAGCATATGGATGTCTATGTCTCAGCACTTGGTGCTGCAAAGACAGGAGGAAGGAGCAGAAAGGAACAAGAGTGGGACCTGGGGGTCAGGGTCAGCCTCCTGGGAAGATGACTTACAGCACCCTCTCCTCCCCAGCACTGTCCACCTCAGTTAAATGTAAGCCAGGCCCACATGTTTGATCTTGTTTCTCAAGTTGTTCTATTACTATTTCTGTCTGTTCTTATGCCCATGTGACTACTCCTTTGCCAGATCTATACTTCTGTCTTTGTTCCTGCCACTCTGTGATGAGGCAGTGTCATTCTGCAAATGTTTCTTTTTTCCTTCTTTCAAATTTGTTCATCTAGACTAATTCTTTTGCCTGATCATGCAATCTGAATTACTTGCGCTGGAGAGATGGCATACAGTAGAGAGCACATACTGCTCTTTGAAAGGAGGCGGGTGATATAGAAGTTTATTTTTAGTTATGTTTGAAATGTTTTTGTGCAATGTTGTGTAGAGGTACCTAAATCTTGGCTTTTTGTATTGTTTGCTGGTGCTAGATTTAAGTGGAGAATGTTTGATTGCTCATGATTTGCATGTGCTGTCAATAGAATACCTGAGGAGTTCTGTATCAATAAAAGCACCTGAGCTGGGACATTCAGGGTTCCACTGTTCAAGATGGTGCTGACCAGCATAATGGTTCCTGATGCTGAGGTCTAGCAGGGATTACATGTATGATTGTGCCTCCTTGTATTCTTGACTGAGTTACCTAGCAATGTGCTGCTACAAATGGCACCTGCAACATGGGGCATGACATTACTCCAGCCACATCCAATGTGGAGACAAGAAGAATGAAAAAGGAACTCCAGACCTCCCAGAGTCTGTTTTGTTTTCTGAAAACCTGTCCAGATACTGGTAAGGTGAGGCGGTCTGACAAGACACATCTGCTATGGTAATGAGAACTCCACCCCACAAGGGAACTCTTCCTGAAGACAGGGTCACCAGTTATTTTATCTGAAATCCAGACTTTATCTTAAAATCTGGGAAGTATTGGCATGCAGAAGCAGTCTTCTGGAACTGGCTGAAGTTGTGGTGCCAGCTGAACTTGACACTGTAAGTGTCATCCAGGTGGTGATCATTTCAAAGGCATGAATTGGTCATTGGGAGCAACTGAGGCTTGCCACCATGAAGAGCACCCAGGAGGGGCTGTTGGTGAAGTACAGCCTCAGTGTAGGTGGAAGGCCCAGAATGAAGGGGCCATATAAAGAATTTGAGGCTTGACACCATGAGGAGAGCCTATGAGAGGCTATAGATAGAAATGCATCTCACTTGCAGCAGAAGACCCCAGTGTTCTGAAGATGCCAGTATCATGGGATTATCCCAAGAACTCAGCAGCGGTGGAATAAAGCCAGCCAGAGCCTGGAAGACAAACTGTGTTTTGCAGAAAGAAGTGATCCAAGCTCTTTGGAGTAGCTCATAAGATTGTGAGTAACATCCAGATAACTGGACAAGGATAATGTCTTTCTACTCTCCAAAGATGTGAAGGGTGTGATAGATGTTTGGTGTCATTTGTTCATGTGCATTGGAAGCCTCACAATTGTTCCTCTTGTGAATGTTTTTGCTGGTGTAGTGTTAAATTGTGTTGTAGAGATAAAGCATTTTTTTATTGGCTCATACAAAAAAGGGAAATTGTAGAAGTTTCTTTTTAGTTACGTTTAAAATGGTTTTGTACACTGTTGAGTGAAGGGCTATGTAGGTCTTGGCATTTTGTATTGTCTGCAGGTGTTGGATTTATGTGGGGGATGTTTGCTCATAATCTGCACATGCTATCAGTAGAATACCTGAGGAGTTCTATATCAATAAAAAAGCCTAAACTCAGATGCTAGGGTTCTACTTTTCAGTATGGCACTTGCTGTGATGGTGGTTCCCTTTGCTGAGGTCTGGCAGTGTTCTCACCCATGAATATGCCCCTGTGTCATTCTTGGCTGAGCCCACAGCTACAGCTACACCCAGGTTCAGTTCTTAGCACCCTCATGGACTCACAACTGTCTGCAACTCCAGTTCTAGGGGACTCGATTCCCTCTTCTGGTGTCCTTGGTCATCAGGCATGCATATTGTGCACAGATGTATATGCAGGGAAATCACTCATGTGCATAAAATAAAAATAAGTGTAGAAGAATACAATTACCTTTGAATACAGTTGATCTCTGTGACTGATCTATATCCATAAATGTGTTGGGAAGAGTTCCTTCAATTCCCAACTTGTCAAGAGATTTGTTATTTTGGACTAGTATTAATCTTTTTCACATGCTTTTGGTAAACTTGTTAAAAATGCTCCCATTTCCTCCTTTACTTGTGTTAATATGTTCTATTACACTTATGTGTATGTTCATTAGTTTATCTTCTTCTTGGGTTCTTTATGCAGTCCAGGTTGACCCCAGACTTCCTGTGTAGCAAGGTTGGCCTTGTACTCCTTATTCTTCCAGATTTTTGTCTCACTGGCACTGAAAGGACAGGAGTGCACCAAAATGTCTGTCTTCATTGACTAGGGTGGAGGGAGTTACACAGGTGACTGTTCGATGCTGGATGTGGGATTTGGGAACCAAGTGTGGGTCCTCAGGAAGAGCAGCAACTGTTCATAACCTCCCAGCCACCTCTCTAGCTCTAACTGATCCCCACCCTACCCGGTGTTTCCCTCACTGCTAAGCAAGTCTACTCTTACAGAACTAAATCTATGTTTGTTGTTGTTTCTTTTCATCCTGACCTGTACTCTGGTTCTTGCTCCTTCGTTGGCCCTTAGTTCAGTAACTGGATGACTCTAGTGACAAAAACTCTGATTCCCTTTCCTGTAGTCTTCTGTGAGCCAAGAGCATCACTTATGAACCAAGATTTTCTGTGAAAGAGGTTTCTGGTGGATGAGTATAAGCCAAATCTATAGGTGATTCTGGCATAAATTTATCTTTTTCCCTAAAAAGTTCCTTAAGTTGAGATTTTCATATTTATATTTCAGGTAAAAAGCACAAAGGAAACTGTCCCAGGATCGTCTCCTCTGTGTCTCCTGTTAAGCTTTACTGCTGCTATGTAATCATCACCGTCCTTACTGTAGCTGTAGCTGTGCTTTCTGTTGCTTTGTCAGGTAAGCGACTTATTCTCGAAAATGCACAGAATTCTGTCCACATTCACACTGTCAGTAAATACTTACTGAACCACTGTGAGCCTAGCAATGTGAGAAGGGCTCTAGAGGAAACACTGGAAGTTCCTGTCCTCTGGGAACTTAGGATGCAGCAGGAAGGTGCAGTGAAGGAACAGCACAGACTGTGGTGTGCACAGGAGGCCAGACTCAGCAGTCCTGGGAAGATGACAATCAGTGACTGCTAGATAGAGATGCAGAGACACTTGTCTACCTGTGGGAGCTTCAAGGTAGAGAACAGGGAGAGGAGAACTCAAAGGAGAAACCTCAAGGAGTTGTGAGGACAGAAGAGTAATGTGTGCAGGAAGATACAGCACATCACCCCCCGAAGGAGGGTATACCAGAAAGAGGCAAGACATAGACATGCTTGTTATAATTCAGCGTATTGTCTAAACACAGGCCCGATCACCATCAAAAGTCCCTATGCCACCTGTCCAAGAAACTGGATTGGATTTGGAAATAAATGTTTTTATTTTTCTGAACAATCAAGAAACTGGACATCCAGCCAGACCTCCTGCATGACATTGGAAGCCCAACTTGCTCGATTTGAAAGCCTGGAGGAGCTGGTAAGAAATGATCAAGGACTGGTTTGTTAGTTCAGTTGACTATGTCTTGCCTTGAGATGGAAGCTTACAGTTAAAGCATAAGGAAGGGTCCCACCCCACACAGATGGAGACATGGGGAACTGTGAGTGTGTGCCATTTGAGGTAGTAACACTTCTGACTGGAGCCTTGAGACATTCAAGAAACATTCTCTCATGTCATACTCAGTCAGTCTACAAGGTCAGATAAACTATTTTACTTAGATATGTTGTGATCATGAGAGTTTTCCTTCCAGTTTGCAGGTGTTACATACTGAAGGTAAGCACTGTTAATAATTGTAAGGAGAGCTTAACCAAGGACTATCCCAGCCACAGAGGGGTGTGTCATTAAATTCAGATGAGGTACTTTAGAATTATAGATGTCAGATGGACCCACTGAGGACTGAGGGCTCTTATGGCTCCAAAGTCTGTCCCTCAGTTGTCCCTGCTGTCATCACTAGAGGAAGCTGAGGAGTGGAGACACTCAAGTCTCATCTGAAACTGAGAGACACACGTGTCTGCTTTCTGTGTGTTATGACAGGAGTTCCTGAACAGATACAAGGGGCCTTATGACCACTGGATCGGGCTGCACAGAGAGTCCTCAGAGCACCCCTGGAGGTGGACAGACGGCACTGAATATAACAGCTTGTATGTTTGTAGACTGACTTCTGTTCTATTGAGTTCATCTGTTGTGATGTGTGTGGGTTGTGGCTGTGAGAGGTGGAAGGTTGTGACCTGTGGAGTCAACTATATCAGAAAGGGAGAAAAATATCCTACTGGGCTGGAGGTGTGCCTGGGTGGTAGCATTTGTGCTTCCAGGCAGGAGTCAATCCCTAGCAACCTCCTCGGCCCCACAAACTTAAAGGCCTTTGGATGATTTCCCACTTCTTGGCCTTCATTTTCAAAACCTTCACTTAGTGTGATTTTACTCAAATTCTTTAGCGTGATGATGGCATCCAGGGCAGCTATTTTCTGCACCATCACCAATTTAAAACTTTTCATTACTGATAAATGCCTTGGTGGTACGTAGACAGAACCTCAGATGGGCAGTGAGGGCTCCGAAACCCTAAGAAGGCCCTGCAAACTGCATGGACAAGACTCCTCGGTCCACTGTGTGCATATCTGCACCTGTTCATAAAGCAGAGGCTCCAGGGGCATTGGAAACCTTGTCATCAGAGAGCACCTGAGACAGCTCTTGGATATGAGCTCAGCTGTTTTGACCAAGCCATTACACTGGAGTGATAAAATACTGAGAAGTGGGTTTTTCCATATATAAAACGCTTCAAAACAGAGTTGAAAATCATCCTCAGTGTGACTGCCCGTGGCTGGAGGTCATCTGAACATGACCCAGTCCGATGTCATACACATGGAGTTCAGCACTGATGAATGACAAATGGAACCTTGGGGATGTAAAAGACACTAGGTGCAAAGCTAGGCAGGTGATTCCTGATGGGCTCTGCCTTTCTTTGACTCAACTTACAAGTAAGCCAAATAGACAGCAGAATTTTATTGCAGGGATGAATTACATGCTGACCTCTGCAGATTTACTGTTTTTTTTGGCTTATTTTCAGGTTTTTCATCCGAGGAGTGGAAGCACATGCCTACCTGAACAACAATGGGATCAGCAGTGCCAGGGACTATGCAGAAAGGAGATGGATCTGCAGCAAGCCCAACATCTATACTCTCCAGTGCCAAAGCCCTTCTGCTTCTTTTTAGACTTTCCTTTTCTTTTTTTATCCCAATACCCCTCCTCCTCTCCTTCCACATCTCCAAGCTCCCCATCCCCGACTTTTCCCTTTCTTTCGAAGGGAATCAGAGGTGCTTTGGAGCCTGTTATCTACAGTTGTTAAACTTAACATCTACAGATGTGTGCTCAGGGGATTAGGAGAACACAGTTGTGTCTAAATTAAGTAGGTGTTTGGGTATGATGAGTTGGCCCTCATAATTAAGTAAGCCTAAAGTACAATAGTACGAATCTTAATGAACCCCACTTTTACAACATGGGGTTTTGTACATAGGCAGTTCTCCATTTGAATTTATAAAAACAAAGAAATGGAGCCAGGTGGTAGTGGCCCATGCCTTTAATCCCAGACATGGTAGGCAGAGGCAGGTGGATGTCTGAGAGTTCGAGGCCAGCCTGGTGTACAGAGTGAATTCCAGAACAGCCAAGAACTGTTATACTGAGAAATCCTATCTTGAATAACCAAAACCCAAACTCCAAACAAAAAACAAAAACAAAAACAAAAATCCAACACAAACCAAACCTAACCAACCAACCAACCAACCAAACGAATAATCAAAAAACCCTGGAGTTTAACTACACTGTACTGATGAGTCCCAAAAAGGATGAAATAACATGTTACTAAGTATGTCTTGATCTCTTCATCCCTGCTCTAGCTGGCTTTTTTTTTATGCTTTTATATCTACTTTTAGTTCTTTTCTGCGGGGAAGCAAAGGTAGTAGGGAGTAGTGAGCTAGCAGGAGTGGAGGGAGGGAAGACTAGGAGTGGCAGGAACAACACCTGCCACCGAATGGCATGTGTGTGCGCAGCCTGCATCTGCGGCTTGACGGCTTGCCAAACAGTGCACATAGCGGCTTGGCAGCCTGACAAGCAGCGCACATATGCAGCTCGCCAAGCGGCGCATGCACAGTTTAACGGACAGTGCACACACACAGCGAGAGCAATAGCCACACAAGGAGCACATGGATAGCCCAGAGACAGACTGTGTGATGAGACAGGAGCCAATGTGAGAGCTGCAACAATATCTACAATCCAGGAGACAATGGAATGCTGAGCAAGGGTTTAAAGGGGTCCTTCACCTTGAATAAATGAATCTGCCTTTTGCCTTTTACCTGATTCTGGGAGTCTGTGTCCTTGAACTCTGAGCCACCTCATCCCCGCCTCCTAGGTTCCCAGGATTGGGTTCAGCAACGACAATAGCAGGTACAAAATCCTCAACAAAAGCTTTGGTGGGATGTATTATAACTGATAAGAAACAATAATTTGAAAAAAGAAAACTATTTTCTTGTGCTGGAAGACATCAGAAGCCTCAGCTCCTGGACCTGGAGTTACAGACTGACGTGAGTGGCCATAGGGTGACGGGAATGGAACCTGGGTCTTCTGCAAGAACAGCAAGCACTCTTAACCGCTGAGCCATCTCTCCAGCCTTCTCATCCTCCTGTTTTTCTTCTCTGGCACGGTGCTGGAAAAGCTTTGTAAATGCAGCCTGTATCTCCAGCAGATGTTGTAAATTTTATTTTTGTATAAGGTCTGGCTATGCAACCCAGGCTGACCCTGAACCTGTGGGATAAGTATGTGAGATTACAGGTGCGTGTCACCAAACCTGCCATGCTGCTTTTCATTATTAAAATCCAAGTGCATTTTCAGAAATACATTGTGCTTATTTTAAGGCTATTTAAGGCTTAGTAGATGAATACAAACATATTTCATTTCATTCTGAAAATGTCTTTCTCAGCCCTCCCCACTTCATCTAGTCCTAATAACTTTTTTTTCTTACAATCTGTTTTACTTCCTGCATCTTAATAGGAAGATAGAATACTTCCCCAGGGACTCGCATAGTGTTTAATACAGGAGCCTTCAAAGCAGACCTGTGGAATGAATCATGTTCTTATGATTGGGACTGGAAGACTGGGTACTTTCAGCTAAGTTCCTTACGAAGAAAGCTATATTATAAAAAGTTCAGAAAAATATGTATTTTCTATTATAAAACTGTGTGAACTTAACCCACAAAAGAAATTTTAATAGGCTTATGACCTTAGCTGACCCAATACTCATGTACACAGTAGACTCAAAAAAATAGAACCAATAATACCAGTTACTAAAATTCAGATGAGGTGACACAGGGAAATTTCTTGCCAGTGTCTCTGTCTGACTTCTAGTAAACGCATGATAAGTTTTCTTCCATTGTGGTAAGGAAATAACAGCAAGTTTTTGTGAGCATTGGTCCTTCTAAGGGATCCATCCACAAGATTCCAGGGAGTTGTTTGAACCAGTTTCTTTGACAGAAGGGAATTTGCCACTAGTCAAATGAAGCACTTTAACAAATATAAGAAATCAATCTTTTCCTTCCTTTTTTTTTTTCTTTCTTTCTGAGGCAGTCTTACTACGCAGAGCAGGCTGGTCTTGAACTCAGAGATCTCCCTGCCTACACTTCCTGAGTGCTGGCTTTAAAGGAGTGTGCCATTATGCCTGGCTCAGGCCATTATGGGCTTGGGGTTGGGGTGAGTGAATAAGTAAGAGTGTTGTACAAACACAAGGACCTGAAATCAAACTCCCAGAACCCACATAAAAAGCAATGCATGGCTCCCTTATCCTCCTGTTATTTAGGGGAGAGAGACAGGAGGATCCCCCTAGGGATTCTCTGTCACCAATCTGGTTCAGGGACAGACCTGTCTCACACAACAAAGAAAAAGAAGACAACGGCCATAAGAGCAAATGTCCCACACACATGACTAGAATCAAATTTGGGATTTGTATCTTCTCTTACTTCAAATCCATCAAATTTATTCTTAATCTTTCTAATTCTCTGAGGATTTCATTCAGTGTGTTTTGATTTTATTCATACTTTCCCCCCAACCTCCAGATCCACCTGACCCATCCTTACCCACCCAACTTTGTGTCTAAGAAACAAAACAACAATAACAACAACGATACCACCAAGACCAATTTGTGTTGCCCACCCAAATATTCACAGATACATGGCTTTCCACTGGAGCACAGCCAGCTCACCAAGGGTGACATTCTTAGAAGAAAAATGTCTCTTCCTCTCCTAGCACCTAACTTTTGCCAACAGCTCCATGGTTAGGGGTAGGATTGCATGCCAATTCCCATCTCCATGCTGAGATTTCACCAGGTTTGGGCATGCATGTGTCTTGTCCATGCTGGCACAGCTGCTGTGTGTTCATCTGCACAGGAGCCCTGCCATGTACTGAAGGTGCTGCTTCCTTGTAGTCATCCACTGCCTCTGGCTCTGCACTCTTTCCACACCCGTTACTGCACTGCACACAGGCACTCAGCCAGCCTGCAGACACCTGGACATCATGCAGGTAACCAGTCTTTCTACAGGCACACAGACATCGTGGAGGCACCTGGCAATCCCTCATGCACCTCGATATCCTGCAAGCACCAGGGCATCCGACAGGCAACCAGTCATCTAGAGGACACCTTTCTCTGCATTCTTGACTAAGCTGCTTAGGCGACTTTCTCGCATCTTTCCTGTAGATGTTGTCCGTGCTGCAGCTCTGGGAAGAAGCATGCTATCCTCTCAATACTGAAGATGTGCTGATGTGGGATGTTGAAATACGTACTCATCAGGTAGAACAGTCTCTGGCTAGTGCTCATCCCTACAGAAAGCCCCTGGAGCTGAACTCTGAAGGGAAAGTTTGCGGATATTGTCTTTAGTGATAAGCAATACAGAAAACTTCTAAATGAGACTGTTTAGTTTCTGTCAACTTGACACAGGATAGAGACATCTGGGAGGAAGGAACCTCACTTGAGAAAATGCCTCCATCGGATTGGTCTGAAGTCAAGACTGTGGGGCGTGGTCTTGATTAATGATTGATGTGGCTGGGCCCAGCCCACTCTGGGAGGTGTCATCCCTGGCAGGTGGTCTTGTGTTATATAAGAAAGCAAGCTGAAGCGACCCTCAGAAGCAGGCCAGGAAGCAGTGTTCTTCTGCAGCTCTGCATCAGTTCCTACATCCTGGTTCTTTCCCTGGTTTTGCTCAGTGATGGACTGTGATGTGAAAGTGTAAGCCATAAATTCTTTCCTATCCAAGTTATTTTTGATCAGTATTTTATCATAGCAAGGGAGAGGCCATCGAGGACACTGAGGTCCATAGTATTACGTAAGCAGACAAGAATTAATGGTAACTTACACGTCAGTGTGTAAATATTATGTAATTTAGAATTTATACCTGAGTAGTAGATTTATTCCTTAGGACAAGTCTGTTAAGGAAGCACCTAGTGTGTTAATGTTATCCAAATAGATATTAGAGCTGAGCAAGCTTAACTAATATTTTGTGCTAGTGACCAACAAACTAGCAGTGCTATGGTCTGAAGGGTTGTGCCTTCCCTTCGTGTATTGAAATTCAGATGCCCAAGGCCCTGGCATCAAGAGCTGTGCCCTTGGAAGATGAGCAGGTCACTAGGAGGAGCCCCCATAAATAGAATTAGTGCCCTTCTAAAAGTGCACAAGAGAATTCCTCTTGTCATTTTTCCATGTGGAAACACGACTAGAAAGCATCACACCTGAGTCAGATGATATCAGGTTTGCCACTTCAATTATCATGGACATTTTGTTGTTTTGAACTTCCCAGCTTATGACAAATTTTATAACAACATAAACACACTAAGGTAATTGAGTTAAACATACCATAATTACATAGTTCTGAAGATCAGAGGATCAAAATGGATTGTAACTGGGTCAAAGTCAATAATAGGCCCATTTTACTTTTGGAAGGTTGAGAGCAGACTCTGTTTCCTGGCTTTGAGTCTCCAGAAGCTGCCTGTTTACCATGGCAATGGTCTCTTGCTCTATATTCAGAGCCAACAGCATAGCACCTCCAACTTTCTCTCTGTCAGTGATGCTCCTGTGTTCTCTAGTGAGGAGCTCCAGGACTAGGTCAGGCTATCCGCTTAACCCGGAGAAATCATCCCATCTCAAGATCAGTAATTTATCCACGCTTGGAAGGACCCTTTATGATGTGAGCTAACATGTATAGAGGTTTGGCAGATTAGGACAAGCCTGACGTTGGGACATTATTCTGAGGATTTTGCATGCAGCGTGTAAACAGCTATTAGACTTCAAGGGCCGTACTGAATATGAGCTTCCTGCTGTTTCCTCCGTTTTGTAGATGTCAACAGGAAGGTGATAAACCAGCTGCACCACAGAGTCAGGGTGGAATGGAAAAGTAGAGAGAACAGAACACTTTCTGACCTGTGGGAAATAACCTTTTTCTTTTTTTGGTTGTGTGCAAGCTGGGTATTCGTAAAGTAAGGCATTTCAAAATACTACAAAGTTAATTTCTTTTCTTATTTATTTTAATTACCTTTTTGGTTAGCTCACAAAATATGGCGTCGCATGCAGTAGACCATTGTGCTTTGCCAGATCCGTACCCTCATCATCCTCCCTTCACTTTCCCCTGCGGATCCCTACCATGTGTCGTGTGCGCTGAGACAGACATCTTGTCTCCGAGAGACGATGAGACACCGAGTCAGGCTCTCGTTGTTGCCGTTTCTCTTCCTTTTTATATTTCTACGGCAGAATGAGAGTTTGGAGCATCTTGATCTAGTTTTATTATTTGCCTTCCTTCACCATGAGGTGCTTTTGAGGGAACATTTAAGTGTACATTCCTTCTTGTGACCACCAGGGCTACAAAAGAATTGTGATAATACTGGGGTCCCCTCTAAGAATCTGTGAAACTTGGGTGTCCCAGGATGTTGTAATGAAGTAAAGCACATCCTGCCCCCGCTTCCAGACTCTGTAAGGCAGGTCCACCTTCCACTGGGAAGCCACAGGGAGTGTGGTGGTTACCGCACACCCATCTGGTCTCAGATGAGAGAACTGTGAGTCGGCTAGAGTGACCTGGACTCTCAGGAGAGTGTTGTCAGTGAAGCATCTCAGTTTATTGAAGCAAGGGTGGTTACATATATAGGATAAAGGCAGGGGAGAGGTTTTGGTACCCAAGGATGGGAACCGTTGGTTAAGGCAAGGATACTGGAGAAGCCCCAGTTGTGTGTGGACTCAAATCTAAATTCAAAGTCCTGTAATGGCACCTTCTGCATAAGGTGTGATCCCACAGAGAAAACCTTATTGGCAAACGGGCTCAGCCATAGGCTTCCAGCTACAGTGCAAATAAGCACCAACCAAGCCATTTTCCTATGCCAATGAAGGCAGTATTTAGAATTTAGCTGGGTTTTGCCAGTGCTAAGGAAGTGGGGAGCAACCAAACTCTTGCCGCTCTCAGGGTGAGAAAGGCATGCTTCTACCCATTATTAATTCTAGGAAACAGTGACACCATGGTAGGAAACTGGGGGTGAAGTGAGCCATCAAGAATTAACATATGAAATAAGTAGTTGGTAAAAAAGACTGGAAACTCGCCTGGCGTTACAGAATAAAGTATGTGAGAGAAAAAGACTGGGGGAGCCCCGTGGGGAAGTTGGGTGCTATGAATAAATGACCTATAAATGTCACATGTCAGTCAGTACTTTCCAGTTTCAGGCTTCTCTTAGCTCTCTAGCCCACATCCATTTTCCAGAGTGCCTTTCTCTTCCTTAATAAGCTGCCTCTGTTTCTACCATTATCCATGTGTTCCTGATCCATTTCTTTGTTTCAGGACAAAACCATTGGAATTCTCAGCAGGCATCCTCTGGTGTCCACAACTACCTCAGTACTTTACATTGGTTGGTCAGACTTTTTGACAAGTCTTGATTATTAGCAGAATACTATGGAATAATATACCCCCAAGTCATCTAGAACAAAGTGATAACTTATTTGTAGCACAGATAATAACTAACGTGCTGATTTGAATAAGAATGGCCCCCATAGGCTCATGGATTTAATGCTTGGCCATTAGGGAGTGGCACTGCTTGAGAGGGATTAGGAGGTGTGGCCTTGCTGGAGTAGTCTGGGGTTGTTAGAAGTGTGTCACTGTGGGTAGGCATCAGGGTTTCAGAAGCCCAAACTGGGCCCAGTGTCTCTCTCTCTCCTTCTGCTGCCTGAAGATCCAGATGTAGAACTCTAAACTCCTCCATTTGGACTAAATGGGACTAAAGCCCCGCTTAAATGCTTTCCTTTACAAGAGTTGCCACTGTCATGTCTCTTCACAGCAATAGAACACTAAGCCACTAACTACGCACAAGTCTCATACACCCATGGTTTCTTCCTCATACTTGCCATGCCTGAATGCACACTTGCTCATACTTCATAAACATCCTCATAGCTCACCAAATAAGCAGATTACACACAAGTCAGGGCTGAATTCAGGAACACAGATGGAGCAGAGCGAGGGTAGACTGTTTGGGTCTGAGTCTTGGCTTTTTTATTTAAATTGTTTTGAATTTCAGGAAATGGAACTGTGCTTCAGTTCCCAGGGTAGCATGCTACAATGATTAAAACTGCAGCTAAGTATAAAGTGGGCATTATTTATAATATCAGACAGATCAAATTATTGTCTTGGAAAAATGTAAGGAGCATGTTGCTAAGAATATTAATATTGCCTAAAACACTCATGTTCACCGTGAGTTCTGGAAGGAACCCTCCCTCAGGCTAGTGATACAGCTCAGTGGTAGAATGTCTGTCTAGTGTGCACCAGGCCCTGTATTCAGTCCCCATCCCCACGAAAAGCAAAGCCCAAAACAAGGCTATTTAGGACCCCTGAGGCAAAAAAGGTCTACTTTGTAGTATTCTGGAACATGAAGGGCTGCTAATGTAGAAGATGCACAGAACATATCCTTAGCTATAGCAAAAAGAAAATGAAAGAAACAATTATAAATATAGTGTAGCAACATACTATTTGGATTAAATAATGACACACGTATAAAGTGTTTAGATTATTCCCATTTAAGGAAAAAGACTTTGAAAATCGCTTGCTGCTGCTTTCCTCACCATGACTGGCAGTCTCGCCATCACTGCCTTAGATTACAGGTAAAGATGAGGTTAAAGGTAAATACTGTCATCATCATGGGGTTAAAATTGACCCAGAATGACATTTGAATATAAACAAAACAATTACCCTTTATCTCATTTGAACTTTACAAAGCAAATATGAAGAGGGAAGAAAGTCTGTTTGCATGAGCTAAAGTCCATCTGGCTGTTCTCCACACTCGGGCCATATGTTTGGTACTACTTCCCCATCCTCATTAAGTATTGCATGAATACACAGAACAAATTCTTAAAACTACTAGGGGAGTGTTCTAATACCCTGCAGGCAGGGTACATCATGGTCTTCTATCTATTCCATCATGTTCCAGTCTTTTATATTTATATGCTCATTTTATCGGATAAAACTAAATTTCCTAGAAAAGTTTTCTTTCCTCACTGTTGAAGGTATGTGCTGCGGTGCATCTGGCAGGAAGCTAAGGAGGCAGCAACACGTGGACACAGCTTCAAAGAAAGATAAAAGGGGTCTAAAGTCAGTATGTCACCCTCCTACCTGCACTATAGGGAGCCAGAGAGCCTTCAGAACCCTGGGAAAGATGTGGATGAAGAATGGGGGTGGACTGGATTGTTCACAGGCGGCGAAAATAAACAGCAGAAGTCTGATAATCTGTTATCGACATCTGTCCTGCCTACGGCAGACTGGGGCCCTATATAAAGGAGTAGGCGTGCTCTGGTAAACCTGATGAAGGAAGCAGGGAGGCAAACTGGACCAGAAAGAAACATTGGTCAAGAACTTAATACTGGTCATTTCATTTGATGACTCTTTGTGCTACATATTTTTAAAATTTACTTATTTTTTTACTTTATATAACATGCATATCTTTTTTTACATCTATGTATATATGTATGTATGCATGTATGTATCTTCTTTTGTATAATACATTCTGAGCCCTGTCCTTCCCTCTTTCCACTCCTCTCTACTCTCCCCATTTCCCCTCTTCCCCAGGCCCACCTCCCCACCCTTCCCCTCAGAAAAGAGGAGTCTTCTCAGTTTACCACTCAAAACAGGGCATAACAATATGGAACAAGGCCTGGCACAAACCCCTCCGTCAAGGCTGGACGAGGCAAACCGCAGGAGTAAAAGGGTCCCAAGGGAAGGACAGATAAAAGGGTCAGAGACACCCCTTCCAACTTGTAGGAGTTTACAAGAGCACCAAGCCAGACAACCATAAGATATCTTTAGGGGGCCATGTAGGCACTGTGTCTACCACTTCAGTCTCTGAGCTTCTAAGAGTGCTGGTCACTTGTCTCTGTGGGGCTTGTTCTCCTGGTGTCCCCAACCCCTCCCGTCCCCACAATCTCTCCTCTCCATCTTCTGCAGGGTTCCCCAAACTGTGTATGATGTTTGGTCCTGGGCTTCTGTATCTGCTCTCATCAGCTGCTGAGGAAGCCTCTCTGATGTAGACTGGACTAGGCACCAATCTGTGAGCAGAGTAGGATCATTAGGAATCACCTCTGGGTCTTCAGTCTCTGGTTCCTGGTCAGCCCTGCACTGTCAGGCATGAGCTCCCTTCCTTGACTAAGGGATCTGCCTTTCCATTGCCCCAAAATGTCCTGCAGGCAGTATAGGTTATAGGTCAAAGGTTTGCAGCTGGGATGGTGTCCCAGTCCCAAGAATGGAAGCCTTGTCTTGTTACAAGAGATGACCTGTTCAGGCTCCCTACGCCCCATTACAAGGGGTCCTTGCTAGTGTCATCTGCATATGTAGATGGAAATACTAATATCAAGGACAGGTCCATTCAGGAAACAGGAGACAATCTCAGTGTGTAAGCCTGAGCCACTGCAGAGGGTTGCCTCTCATGGACTGACCCAGAGTACAAAGCATCTAAGTAATTTATGAGGAAAAGCAAGGCCCACTGGTACAAAGGCCTTAATTGCTTAAGGAATAGAACTTCTGAAGTGTACCAACCCCCTACTTCAGCTGGCCAACTAGTAAAGCGACTGGGCAAGGCACTCCTTGACCAGTGATTAAGCTACAGAAGGATATCTTAATATTCCTCCATTTTAGCAATAATATAATCAGGTGTTTTCAACACAAAGATCTCAGTGGGCAAGGTCAAATCTGAATAACAATTGCTCCATCCATGGGCAACTGAGTTGACAATTTCTGGTTCTCCAAGCTAACATTATTACACATACAAGAAGGCTACCATCCATCCACACCCAGAAAGCTGCCTCCAACAGCTAAGGGAGGTGACCTTCTGGCAGTAGCTCTAGCTGCCAGATACGAAGTGCATGTTGCTTTAAAATATTTGTGAATAAGTTTAGGTATTTCCGTTACACTTGTAGATTCCAGGGAGTTTCCACTGCACTAGGTTTACAGATCCCAACTAAATGTCCTCCAATTCCAGTCATTTCTCCCTGCATTCTCTCTTTCTGTCCCCCACTCTCATCTGTTCCCTCCTGGTCCAATCCTCCCCCAGCGCATTTGCCATGTCTGTTTTATTTCCCCTTCCCAGGGATATTCATGAGTCCCCACTGGGGCACTCCTTGTTGCAAAGTCTCTCTGGGTCTGTGGATTGTAGTGTAACAGCTAATATCCACTTCTAAGTGAGTATATGCCATGATTGTCTTTCTGGCACTGGGTTACCTCACTCAGGATAATTTTTTTCTAGTTACATCCATTTGCCTGCAAAATTCATGATGCCATTTTTAATCAGCTGAATAATACTCTATTGTGTATATGTACCATATTTTCTTTTTATTTATCCACTCTTCAATTGAAGGGTGTCTAGAGTGTTTCCAATTTCTGGCTATTATGAGTAAAGCCACTATGAACATTAGTTGAATGCCAGGGCTGGCCTGGCAAGTCGGAAAGTACCTGGATGAAGAGTGGGACTGAAGGGCTTTATGAGGAGAGGGGAAAAGAGACATGAAGGGAAGGGAATAGACCAGACACACACAGCATCGTTGAGCTCAGATGGAATGGAGCTGATATTTAATTTTTCTCTCAATTCTTATACCCCTTTCCTCGAGGGGCTACAGCAGTTACAAAGATAATAATCACAAAGAACTCAGCGTATCAGTCGCTGGGTAAAACAATACATGAGTAAAACATCTCATTCTCTAGTTAATCCTAAACTTTGAGACTTCCCTTTTTTCTGCCAGAGCAGGATGTTTATCCTGGGAGGTAACCTGTCTCAGGGAAGCTAAATGTTTACCCAGGGAAGTAGCTTCTCTAGGTGGAGTTAGAGGCCCATCTAGGACAATAGTCTCACATGATAAAGCTGAATGTTCAACGGGAGAAAGGACACTCCTTTAGATAACCTTGACTTCCCCAAAACCAGCCTCTCTCGGGCAGTTATAATATTTTGTGACTCAGTTTTGCTCAGAAGATCTCCCAGTGATGGAATTAGGCAATATCAGCCAGAGGCGCACAGCAGAGTCTAGGTCCAGAGTCTGAAGGGCTCACCACAGTTGAACAAGTATCCTCGTGGTAGGATGGAGCATCCTTTGGGTATATATCCAGGAGTGGTGTAGCTGGGTCTTGAGGCAGGTCAATTTCCAATTTCTTGAGGAGTTGCCATATTGATTTCCTTAGTGGCCATACAAGTTTGCACTCCCACCAGCAATGGAGGAGTGTTTCCCTTGTTTTACATCTTTGTCAGCATGAGCTGTCATTTGTGTTATTGATCTTAGCCATTCTGAGAAGTATAAGATAGAATTTCAGTGTAGTTTTTATTTGCATTTCCCTGATGGCTAAGGATGTAAAACATTTCTCAGCCATTTGAAATTCCTGTTTTGGGAATACTTTATTTAGATATGTACCCCATTTTTAAAGTGGATTCTTTTTGTTGATGTCTAGTTTCTTTAGTTCTTTTTATATTTGGATATCTATCAGATATCTATCAGAAGTGGAGTTGATAGAAATCTTTTCCCATTCTGCCATTTTGTCTTATTGATGATGTCATTTGCCTCACAGAAGCTTTTCAGTTTCATTAGATCCTATTTATTAATTGTTGATCTTAGTGCCTGCACTACTGGTGTTCTATTTATGAAATTATCTCCTGTGCCAATGCGTTTAAGACTACTACCCACTTTCTCTTCTATTAGGTTCAGTGTATCTAGCTTTATGTTGAGGTCTTTGATCCAGGTGGACTTGAGTTTTGTTCAGGGTGATCAATATGGATCTATTTTCGTTCTATATGCAGACATCCAATTAGACCAGCACCATTTGTTAAAGATACTTTCTTTTTCCATTGCATATTCCTGGCTTCTTTATAGAAAATCAGGTGTCTATAAGTGTATGTATTTATGCCTGGATCTTCAATTCAGTTCCATTGATCAGTGTGTCTGTTTTTATGCCAATCCTATGTGGTTTTTATTACTAAAACTCTGTAATTCAGATTGAAATCAGCAACAATGATACCTCTGAAAGTTCTTTTATTGTTCAGGATTGTTTTAGCTATCCTGGGTTTTTTGTTTTTCCATATGAAGTTGAGTATTGTCCTTTCAAGGTCAGTAAAGAATTCTGTTGAGATCTTTATGGGTACTGCATTGAATCTGTAGCTTTTGGTAGAACAGCCATTTTTACTATGTTAATCCTACTGATCCACGAGCATGGGAGATCTTTCCATCTTCTGAGATCATCTTCAATTTCTTTCTTCAAGGATTTGAAGTTATTGTCATAGAAGTCTCATTTGCTTGGTTAGAGTTACCCCCAAATAGTTTATGTTATTTGTGGCTATTGAGAAATGTGTTGTTTCCCTGATTCCTTTCCTAGTTCATTTTTTCATTTGTATATAGGAAGGCTACAGATTTTTTTCTAAGTTGATCTTGTAGCCAGCCACTTCACTGAAGGTGTTTATCCGCTGTTGGAATTCCCTAGTAGAATTTTTGGGGTCACTTATATATACTATCATATCATCTATAAATAATGGTATTTTGACTTCTTTCCTTCCAATTTGTAGCCCCTTAAGCTTCTTCTGTAGTTGTATTGCTCTAGCTAGAACTTAAAGTTCTGTATTGAATAGGTAAGGAGACAGAGGACAACCTTGCCTTGTTACTGATTTTAGTGGAATTTCTTTGAGTTTCTCATCATTTAATTTGATGTTGGCTGTGGGTGCTACAGATTCCCTTTATTTATTATGTTTAGGTATGTTCTTGTATCCCTAATCTCTCCAAGACTTTTATCATGAAGGGATGTGTTGGTTTTGTAAAAAGCTTTTCAGCATCTAGTGAGATGACATTTTTTTCTTTCAATTTATTTATACAGTAGATTACATTGACTAATTTTCATATGTTGAACTATCTATCCCTTTATCTCTGGGATAAAGCCTACTTGATCATGGTGGGTGATCTTTTTGATAACTTCTTGGTTTGGGTTTGTGAGTATTTTATTGAGTACTTTTGCATCTACGTGCATAAGGGAAATTGCTCTGTAAATCTCTTTCTTTGTTGAATCTTTGTGTTGTGTGGGTATCAGGGTGACTACAGCCTTGTAAAATAAGTTTGGCAATGTCCCTTCTGTTTCTATTTTGAGAAATAATTTGAGGAGTATTGGCATTAATTCTTCTTTGAATGTCTGATAGAATTCTGTGCTAAAACTGTCTGGCCCTGGGCTTCCTTTGGTTGGGAGACCTCTAATGACTGCTTCTATATCTTGGGAGTTATAGGTCTATTTAAGTTGTTTATCTGATCTTGAATTAACTTTGGTAGGTGATATCTATCAAGAAAATTATCCATTTCTTTTAGATTTTCAAATTTTGTGGACTATAGTTTTTTAAAATATGACCTAATGATTCCATGGATTTCCTCAGTGTCTGTACTTATCCCCCCTTTCCATTTCTGATTTTGTTAATTTGGATATTCCCTCCCTGATTTTAATTAGTTTGGATAAGGGTTTGTCTATCTTGTTGATTTTCTCAAAGAACCAACTCTTTGTTTAATTGATTCTTTGTATTGTTCTCTTTGTTACTATTTTATTAATTCCAACCCTCAGTTTGATTATTTCTTGCCATCTAACTCCTCTTGGTTATGATTACTTCTTTCTGTTCTAGAGATTTCAGGTGTGCTCTTAAGTTGTTAGTATGAAATCTCCCTACTTTGTTTTTGTAGGTACTTGATGCTATAAATTTTCTTCTTAGCACTGCTTTCATTGTATCCCACAAATTTGGGCATGTTGTAGATTCATTTTCATTGAATTTTCGAAAGTGTTTAATTTCTTTCCTTATTTCTGTCTTGACCCAGTAGTCATTCAATAGAGAGTTGTTCGGTCTCCATAAACTTGTAGGCATTTTGTTGTTTCTGTTGTTGTTGAAATCCAGCTTTTAATTCATGGTGGTCTGGTAGTATGTAGGGGGTTATTTTAATTTTCTTGTGTCTCTTGAGACTTGCTTTGTGGCCAAGGATGTGGTCAGTTTTGGAGAAGGTTCCATGAGTCTGTGAGAAAAAGGTATATTCTTTTGGGTGGGGGAGAAATGTTATATAGATTTCTGTTAGGTCCATTTGGTTTATAACAACAGTTAACTCCAGTATTTCTCTGTTTAGCTTTTGTCTGGATGTCGTATCAGTTGGTGAGAGTGGGGTATTAAAATCTTTCACTATCAGTGTGTGAGGGTAAATGTGTGTTTTAAGCTTTAGTAATGTTTCTTTTATACATGTGGGAGCCCTTGTGTTGGGTGCATAGATGCTAAGAATTGAAATGAAATGTTGTAGATTTTTCCTATGATGATTATATAATGTCCTTCCCTGCCTATTTTGGTTAATTTAGATTTGAAATCTATTTTGTTAGGTATTAGAATGTTTACATCAGCTTGTTTCTTAGGTCAATTTTCTTAGAAAATCTATTCCCAACCCTTTACTCTGAGGTTTGTCTTTGACGATGAGGTATGTTTCTTATATGGAACAGAAAGACAGATCCTGTTTTTGCATACATTCTGATAGTCTGTGTCTTTTTATTGGGGAATTGAGTCCATTGATGTTGAAAGATATCAATGACCAATGATTATTAGGTCTTGTTTATTTTGCTGCTGTTGTTGGTTGTGTGTGTATGTGTGTGTGTTTGTGTGTGTCTCTCTCTTCTATTGATTTTGATGGTATGAGATTAGTTATTACCTGTGTTTTCATGAGTTTCAATCCTTTAGTTGGAGTTTTCCTTCTAGTACCTTCTGTAGGGCTAGATTTGTAGATAGATATTGTTTGAATTTGTACTTGTCATGAAATATTTTGTTTCCTCCATCTATGGTAGTTAGAAGTTTTGCTGGGTATAGAAGTCTGGACTGGCATCTCTGGTCCCTTAGAGTCTGTAGCACATCTGCCCAGGCCCTTATGGCTTTTAGAGTCTCCTTTTAGAAGTCAGGTGTAATTCTAATACATTTGACTTTATATGTCACTTGTTCTTTTCCCTTACAGATTTTAGTATTCTTTCTTTGTTCCGTATCTTTAGTGTTTAGATTATTATGTGGCAAGGGGGATTTCTTTTCTGGTTCAATCTATTTGGTGTGCTGTATGCTTCTCGTACCTTTATAGGCATCTTCTACTTTAGGTTTGGAAATTTTTCTTCTATAATTTTTTGAAAATATTATTTGGGCTTTTGATCTAGGATTCTTCTCCTTCCTCTATTCCAATTATTTTTAGGTTTTCTCTTTTCATAGTGTCCCAGATTTCCTGGATGTTTTGTGTAAGATTTTTTTTTGATTTAATATTTTCTTTTACCACTATATCTATTTCTTCTATAGTATCACCAACTCCTGAGTTTACCTCTTCCATCTCTTGTATTCTGGTGCTGTAGCTTGTCTCTGTAGTTCCTGATTGCTTTTTTAGGTTTTTCATTTCCAAGATTCTCTTGGTTTGTGTTTTCTCCATGGCTTCTATTTTCATTTTCAGGTCTTGAACAGCTTTGTTCATTTCCTTCAATTATTTGCTTGTTTTTGTCTTGGCTTTCTTTAAGGGATTTATGCACTTCTTCTAATTATTTATTTGCATTTTCTTGGGTTTCTTTGATGAATTTACTCAGTTCCTCCCATTGTTTTTCTTATCATTGGTTTCTTTGAGGGATTTATTCATTTCTTCTTTAAGAGCCTCTGTTATCATCAAAAAGTTGGTCTTAAGGTCTTTTTCTTCTGTTTTGACTGTGTAGGAATGTTCAGAGTTTGTGTAGTAGGATGGTTGGGTTCTGTGTTGACATATTGCTCTGACTATTGTTGATTGGGTTCTTATGCTAGAGTTTGGGCATCTGGGCTTGGGGTGATTATATGTTTAGGGGCCATATTCCTAAGTTTTTCTTTATTAGACGAGTATTTTGTTCCTTGGTTTCTTTTTCCTCTTTGGTCTCTGTTCTTGTGGCCCCTTGTCAAGTCTCTACCTGGGTTGGGAGCTGGGATAGTGTTCTTCTAGCTGGCTGTCATGGCTTGTGGCTCGCACAGGGAGCAAGAGATGTCTGCCTCAGTTGGTATCTGGAACTTGGGTGGTGGCAGTGGTGGGAAGGGATGGTGTTGGGGGTAGGAAGATGGAGGTAGATTAAGGCTGGGTTGATCTAGTGGCAGGGCTGGGTGAGCAGGCTTCCTACCTGTTCTTCTGGCTAGCTGTTGTGGTATGCTTTGTTGCAGGAGATGTCTGCCTGAGTTGGTATCTGGGTGGGAAGATGTGGCAACATGTATATCTTTAAAATAATTTTAATTTCATCACTTCTTTTCTTAATATGTACACATTGAATTTTAAGTGTTGAGTGATATGTTGTAACCGTGTGTTATTGGTAAAGACTTTTATGTCTTTGAACCTACCGTTTAGTATTTTCTCTGTTGTGCTTCATACTTCTAATCCACATTCTCATCACTATCCATGAACCCTACCTAGTGCCTCCTTCACTTCCCTGTCTAAATTCAGTACATTTTCCCCAACCAGAACCCTCATACTCACGTCTCCAAACTTTAGAGGGGACAATAGCATAGTGTCTTCTGTAGCTCACGTAGGAACTGCTATCAAGCCACCATAGGTGTTAGTACATCGAATGCCCTCCCCACCCCCCCCACCCCGCTTCCTATGTAATCCCAAGTAAAGACAAATTACTGGATTGCCTTATGGAATTTAAACTAATAAAAATACTGGGTCAAAGGATAAAGGCTACAGAGAAGACCCACATGTCCCAAAAGATTTGCAAAAACACAATATAGGAACCCAACAACATCCCATTAAGACATGCCCACAAGCTGAGAGCTTCTCAACATAGGGAAACAAAGATGCTGAGATGCTAATGTGCCAAACAAAGATTTCAGAGTCCTGGTTCAATAACCAAATAAAAGACTAAGCTGAACAGTTAGATAATTTAATTCAAAACATATTCAAAAAAAGGATTACAAAATCAATTCAAGATATAGACAAGAAAATTACCAAAATGGATGAAAGAATCAGTAACTGAGAGGGAAGAACATTAAAATATGGAGGAAGAACTCAGCAAGGAAGTGGCGATAAAAAAGGAACCAAACAGAAAACCAAGCAAATAAAGACAAGGCGGAGGGAACGCTGCCTTTTTGACACAGCACAGCATGGCACTCATTCACCACAGGTGCGGGCACTGCGCGAGTCAGGCCAGGCAACATTCCAGTGGGCGATATTGGTTGGAC
>JAMJFZ010002301.1:162500-179388 GCA_026225945.1 Cricetomys ansorgei
GGCATATGAAGACACTTATTACCAGTAGAAATGCTCTCTAAGAAACCCTAAAGGAAATTCTCCCAGCAATGGACAGGGCACAGACTGTAACGCGGACCTGTAGCACAAAGAATGATCATCATCTTTGCAAATATGCAGATGAGGAGAAAAAATTCTCGGAGTTACAGTATTTCAGCATTATTTGCAACCTCTCTCTTTAAGATACATAATTTACTGAAATGCATACGTTAATAATTGGAAATACATGTTAATGAGTATGTAAAACCAGAAAGATCATAAGAGGGAAGTGTATCCAAGCATGATGGTGCACCCCTTTAATATCAGCACTCAGGAGGCTGAGCCAGTGGAGTATTGTGAGTTTGAGACCATCCTGGTCTACACAGTCAGCTCCAAGACAGTAGGGATTACATAGAGAGATGTTACCTAAAAAAAAAAAAAAAAAAAAAAGGAACAAGAGAATATTCAAGATGGTGGCAGGGCATCGATTAGAGTCTGTCAGGGCTCCAGCAGCTCCCCTGTTTCCCCTATTCAAGGTACTCACAGCCCCTCGTTCGTTCATGGAATGGGAGATGATACATTGGCACTGGGTCCAGTGAGAAGAACTATGAGAATCCGGTTGGAAAGACCCAGTAGCAGTGGCAGATCTGGAGAACCCTTGGACCACGAGTTGAGAGAGGAAACATGGTGGAATGGGATGATGTTTTTGACCCAGTTCCTGGAGGAGGCAATCTGGGGGCAGAGTCTGGTGGAGCAGCGCCTCTGCTGGGCAGGCCCGTGGTGCCCCATCACTGCCTGCAAGATGGGGGGAGTCCCACTTGGCCCATAGGTTCTTCCAAGTCATGGGAAATGAGCTGGAAGAAGAGTCAGGAACAGAGAGTCAGGGGCAAAAACCGCAACATAAAGACTCAAGAACGGGCCATCAGGCATCACAGCTACCAGACAGGCCAGGGCCCCTACTCAGCCCGTGGGTGATGCCTGAGACGTGGAGGAGGAGGGCTGTGGAGGGGAGTCTGGGATAGAGGAACAGAGCCATGGACAGAACTCAAGATGGTGGTAGGGCAGTAAACAAAATCCAACAGTGCTCTGTCTGCTGCCGATCACCTCAGCTCTGGTGGCCCGTGGCTCCTCATATATTTGTGAACTGGGAAAACTACACTGGTGCCTGGATAGGCAGGAGGAACTTTGTGAATTAAAAGTGGTTGGAGAGATGCAGGGTCAGTAGCACACCTGGACAGTCAGCTGGCTGTGAGTGGAGGGGAAGGATACCAGAGGGAGCCTGCAGGCTTAGCCTGCTCAGAGGACACTGAACTGGAGACATAGTCACAAACAGGTCAGAGGACAAGGGAAAAGGCATCCCTGAGAGTGAAGGGTACTGCCACTGCATCAATCTTAGACCATTTACATGCAACTTATATGTGACATCAACACATATTATTCAAAAAAAATCATAGTCCTGAAGAATTTAGGATGAATAAATTTAGGCCCTACAGGACTTAATCTCAATTTGTATTGATACAATCTTTATATTGCTAAAAAATTATTTTGGGTAATGCTGTAAGAGTTGGGTTGACCCAATAACCGTTGGGAATTTGCTTGTCTGGGGAGATGAGAAGGCTTGAGATGACTGCTTTATGTTGACAAACC
The DNA here is from genome assembly GCA_026225945.1 of Cricetomys ansorgei. NCBI lineage: Eukaryota > Metazoa > Chordata > Mammalia > Rodentia > Nesomyidae > Cricetomys > Cricetomys ansorgei. Next base: position 164,145 of record JAMJFZ010002301.1, read on the forward strand.
CATCAATACTCGAAATGAACTGAGAAGGGAACTGGGCTGGACACTGATGAGAAAACGTGAGTATTTGGCCTTCCGTGGAGGGTGGGTTTTGGATGTCAGAGCCTACATGTATTTTACACACTGTTGTGTTAATAGGACCTAGCAGCAAGCAGCACAATCTGCTGGCTCTTTCTCAGTTTAGAAAGTGGATCATCTTGGGCTGGAGTGGCTCAGTGGTTAAAAGCACTTGTTCCTCTTGAAAAGGACCTGAGTTCAGTTCCCAGAGCCATGAGATGACTCACATCTGCCTACAACTCCAGTTTCAGGGGACCTGATACCACTTCTGGCTTCTGTACACACCTGTATACACATTAAAAATGGGTTATCTTTTAATTTTGTTTGCTTTGTTTTTTTGAGACAGGGTTTCTCTGTTGTAACTCCGGCTGTCCTGGAACTCACTCTGTAGACCAGGCTGGCCTCGAACTCACAGAGATCCAATTGCCTCTGCCTCCTGAGTGCTGGAATTAAAGGCACGTATCACCATCGCCCACCCTAAGATTTTAATTGTATAAGACGTTTATATATCCTACACAAAAATTCCTTATCAGATACATGGTTTTCAAATATGTCTTCCACTTGTTGGCTTACCTTTGTGTTTTCTCAATGGCATCTTTTCAGACACAGTAGTGTTTAGCTTTGATGGAGTCCGGTTTTTCTTTCAGTATTGTATCTAAGACCTTTTCCTTCTAAAAGCACTAATGTTTAAAATCCTACAGGTATGTGTTATATTTTGAGTTAATTTTGTGTGTAAGCATTTGATGGAAGTCTAACCTGGCTATTTTTTAAATTAAGAGATTGAGTTTATTTTATTAGTATATTACAAGATAATGGATTTTACTGTGACACTGTGACATGCGTGAATATGGTGATGTTTGCCTCCCTTCTCCATGGTGAGTCACGAATGAAAGACATGGAAAATTGAAGGGACACAGGAAGGAAAAGAGCTCCTCACTTAGAACCCAGAAATTTCTCAATATCTGAGAACCAAGAATTTCAGCATAACTAACAAAAACATGCTGCCAAAAGTATATGCATATAGACAGCATTTTTTTTTCAACATATATGTTCCAAATAAATACGTTAAAGTGGTAGGAACCACACTTGAAGGAAAGCATACGTCACCTTGGGAGTTTAGCCTTACTTCTCTTTCATCTTTAAACAGTTTCTGAAAATACCACAAGCAAGATGAGGCATGTTTACACTTAAAACATTCTTGGAGGACTTCTTTTTGACTTACCAATGTGTACACCTGACACATGCATCCCAGAAAAACACCTTATGATCTTATTTACTAAAGACACTTCCCGAGATAAAAGTAAGTATACAAAATCATTTAAAAATTTTGAGTCTTTTGAGCAATGTAAGCTAAAAAAATCATGCATGCAGAGGCTGGAGAGATGGCTCAGAGAGATGGCCTAAGCCTTGGCTGCTCTTCCAGAGGGACCCAGTTTCAGTTCCCAGCACACACTTGGTTGCCCACAACCATCTGTAATTTCAGTTCCAGAAGATCTAAATGACCTCTCTTGACCTTCACTGGAATTTCATACACATGGTGCACAGACATACATGTAGGCAAAACATGCATACTCTTAAAATACAAATACATAAGCAGGGCTGGAGAGATGGTTCAGCAGTTAAGATCACCGGCAGCTCTTTCAGAGGTCCTGAGTTCAATTCCCAGCAGCACAAACATCTGTAATGGGATCTAATGCCCTCTTCTGGCATGCAGGTGTACATGCAGACAGAAGACTCACACATTAAATAGATAAATGAGGGGGGGGGGTGGGAATCTGGGCATAGCCATGTGGTGATGGCACACTCCTTTACTTCCAGCACTCAGGAGGAAGAGGCAGGCAGATCTCTGTGAGTTCAAGGCCAGGCTGGTCTACAGAGTGAGTTCCAGGACACCAGAGTTACAACAGAGAAACCCTGCCTCAAAACAAAAAAAGTAAGTCAATCTTTTAAAAAAAGATTGTGTGTTTTGCGTGTTGCGAGACACTCAACATGCCTCCTTTGTCAGCCTAGGCCCCATGGTAGGGAGCGTAACACTGTGCTTTAATGAAGCCCCACGTGTACCCCTAACACTCAGGCTTGAGTTTAGATTTTTTAAAAACTGATTTCAACTTTGCTTAGTATCGATTCATCCTGAATTTTTTTCTGCAGTGGAGATCAAGGCCCCCAGCTTTACCCGCTTTGAAGTCCACAAAGAACTGCTCAGCTGCTATCGCCAGCCAGGAAGACCAATGTCTCCCGCTGCCACTGAAGGCTGATAGACCGTCCTTACACCCTACCACCAAACCCTTTATGCTTCCCTAACAGATCCCTTCCTGTGTTCATGTTCTCAATCCTTTCTTTCCCTCTAGATTCCACAGATGAGCACGGGAGTCCCATCTTTCTGATTGTGGCTCCAGTTTCATCCATTTCCCTGTGATAGATATTAAGTCTAGATAGATTATTCATATATGGTATTTTGTATTTAAAGATTGAATTAACATTAGATTTCTGAAGTTCTCCTCATCTTGGTTTCTTCAGCTTTTGAGGAAATGTCTAGTCATCAGTTAATTCTTCTTCTTCTGTTTTATGTTTCAGATCAGAAGAAGAGCATATACTTATTTGAGCAACAAAGGTGCCTGTAGCACTAGGCGCTTGCATTAGGCCATGCTCTCTAGAGAAGCAGAACCAATACAATGTATATTATAAATGGAGTTGTGATGGTTAGCTTCAACAGACAGCTTGACACAAACTAGATTCACCTGGGAAGAGAGTCCCATTGAGGGGTTTATTCCTCTGGGTCACACAGTATCAGCTGAGTAATCCAACATTGCTTAGCCAATCACAACATCCAGCAGGCATCTGCATGCGGTGCCCATCCAGGGAACACACCTCAGTATGTGCCGAAAGCCTGGAAACTCCCTAGAGACGCATTAGCACTGAATCAGGTTATAAGATGGAAGAAGCTGGAGTTTACCACCAGCAGCAGCAGCAGCAGCTGCCCAATAGATGTACTTATTCATAAACAAGAAGGATGTTGGTGTAGGTGTAGCTAATTCCTCCTTTGTTTTTGTTATTCCCCGCAGTCACCTGGTAGAAATTATGTTTACACTGAAAGTGTAACATTCTTTTGCCCCAGTTCCCATCCCGTGAGACACTCTGTTGTGGACGCACTCCCACAAACACAGGTGTGTTTTATCAATCCTACATTCCTCTTAATCCAGCCAAGTTAACAACCAAGGTCAACTAACCGACACAATACTCTAGGCCACGATGAGGCTGCAAGGGACAAGTCACCTGCTTAACAGATGGATAAAGGACTTGCATAGATTTTTGTCCAAAAGACATAAAGATGGCTGACAGGTATATTAGAATATGTTCAGTCTTACTAATACACTCTGTTGTTTTTCAAGGTCTGCAAAATACAAGCAGAGACAAACAAGCAATAGCTCATAGCTGAGCAGATGCGGTAGACAGCAAGTCCTGTCAGGAGCAGTACGGTACTGAGAGCATAGCTCATGATTAATTATGTTTCACCATCTGTTAAGCAATACAATTTTTTTTCAGTGAATTTAATTTGGATTTAGACAGGGTTTGCTGTGAAAGAATTGCTTCAGTAAGATTATCTCATATGAAATATGGTCAAGCCAATCTAATTTTTCCTTAATTCCCAAGAGTCCATTCCGTTTCAGACACTGGTGTGGTGTGGGTACCTTTCTCCCCTCCCCCCTTTTTTTTCTATCCCCTTCCTTCATTTTTGGAAATGCTGAGGACTGACTCTAGGGCCTTGTGCATACTAAACAAGAACAGTGGCAGAGACCTATATCACCAGACCTTGTTATACTCAGGAAGGGCTTCGCTAAGTTTCACAGGCTGGCCTTGTGCTCACTCTGTAGCTCAAGTAGTCCTTGAACTCCAGTTCTCCTGGTTTAGCCTCTCAGGTGGGGCTACAGTCCTGTGCCATCAGGCCTGGCTTGGAGGCAGCATTTGTCATGCTCTGTTCTACCATCACATCATTAAATTACCACGTACACCTCAGAAGAATCCAAATGAAAGCATAAAGGCATGTTTATCACTGCTTCTATTCAATGGGAAGGGAAAGGGCGAGGCCTTGTTACTCGCCCAAGGAGGAACTTGTCTAAACCACACTAAGGACTAAAATTCCCCCGGAATCACCGCCAATATGAAGGGAGAGGCCGAGGCCCTGGTACCTGCCAGAAGGGAACTTGCCTCTTTGAAGGGGATTTCATAGAGTTCTGGCAAGTTATTCAACCATAATAAGAGAAACTGGAGCTGAGTCAGTGATGGGCCACAGCTTGACAGGACTGCTTAGTGATGCGTACATCTTGCTCTATACTTTACAGTAAAAGGAGAGACTTGTATATGGTGCCTAAGACCACATGCCCAGTTACAGAGACAGATTGGGTACCGTGAGTATTGTATATTGAATAAATGTATATTATATTATAATATATATTATATCAAAATGTACATTGAGTAAATACATTCATTTTGCGTTCTCCTTATTCTATCATGCAAAATAGGATTGACTTACTTTATTGACTTTACTTTAGTATTGAAATATTAACTAATTTTGTGTCGTGGTATGTAGGCTATGAGACACAAAAAGAAAGGTCAACATCACTCTAGGATTTTGCTTCCTTTTTAAAGGGGAAAGATTCAGTACAGTTGTGTCTTGGTTAACTTTATAGACTAACTATCTCTTAATAAAGGCACAAAGTACCTCCTTGACAAAGTGGACATGTAATAGTTAATTTTATGTGCCACCTCCAAGCAACCCTGGTTCAAGTTGGCCCAAGGAAAGAAAGTCTGTAACTTTACAATGGTAGTCACACTACTGTGAACACAGAACACAGCGTTCTTGAGTCATAAAGGTGTCAACATCACAGGAAAAGATGCAATCCCAGCTTCAGGCAGAGCTGGAGTCTCTATTCGTTACAAATGCAAAATGACAGCTTAAATTCCAGAGATGCAATTGGGTTGAATGACTTCAGATCTCTAAAAAGTTGTGGTTTTCTCATGGTAAAATACCATATGTTAGCCCAGAGTCTGGAAAATTAATTTATTTCCTTTTAACTGCATGCTGACATTCTTCAGAATGCACACTTTCAATCAAGGGCAACTTGGCTGTCCTTGTCGGCTGGCCCCGTGATACTGAAGCTGTGAATAGAAAAAGATGCTAGAACTTGGAGATGGAGGGCCCCCCTCTCTGAACAGGCCTCAGCTGTATCCCCTCTCCTCTAACATGTCATCCCCCTTTTGTTCTAGATCAGTGTTTGAGGAACAACAAAATCTCAAGGAGGGCACACGTTTCCACAGCCAGGAGGGCATGATGTTTCATATAACTACCACCAGTTTCTTCTATTATTAACATCTCACGTTAGCAGGGTATGTTTATCCAACCCATATACCGTCCTAATAAGCGAGTTCATGCTTTTTAGTTCAGCCTTCTTCACTTTACCGACAGTCTCTTCTATCCCCAGATCCTGTCTGGGATACAACATGACCTTTATTCATCTAATCTCTAGAGGCTTCCTGTTGACTGATCTTTTGTCTATTTATTTTAAGCATCTAAATACTTAGAAGAGAAGCAGCTGTTTTAGAGTATTCTGGAATGACTTGCTGGTATTTGTATAAAAAGCAAAAAGCAGACCGAAACAAACAAAAGCCTTCAGCTCCGTTCTCTCTGGGCTGTTCTCACGGTTGTCAGTTGGGGATCTCACCTGTGCAGGTGTTGAAATCACCAGAAGTGGAGACGTTTATTAAAATCTTGTGTATTAATCTATTAGTGAATACTGGGTTCTCTCATGAGGGATGAGAAGGAATTCACTTTTTCCTCTTTAAGATTTGAACTTCCAGCTTTGAATTGATGGTCTCCTTTTATAAACTCAGCTGGGATCCTTGGAGGAAAAGCTACAATTATTAGCAGTCCGTGTGTATAGATTGGTCCTGGGTATACTGCCGTTACCTGGCTGGTAGGGTGGGTTTGGACGAGAAAGCACTCAGTCATCCAATTAGGCAGTGGTAAAGCAGCATCAGAAAGACAACATGACCTTTGCTTTTGTGCCCTTTGCTTTCATAGTCAATAAAAGAAGGAAAGAACATACATGTTGTATGCTTTAACATAGAGCCCTCTAAGTCTCCACATCTGCTTGCCGTGTTGACTAAATAGCACAAAAAATGCTTGCTGTTCTGTGACCTTGGTTGCTGCTGCCAGCTTTTTCCGGAACTGTTTAAAAAATCGCAGCAAAGGCCAAAAAAACAAGTCCAGGCACTGATTCTTTGCTGGCTGAGGTCCACAGCTAATCTCCCTGAAGCTTTCACAGGAACCTCCTGCTTTGCCTCCCTTACCAGTGTACCTAAACAAAGGTGAGCTTTGTAACTTTAGGTTTTTTGAGACAGGTTTTATCTGTCGTAACTCTGGCTGTCCTGAAACTCACTCTGTAGACCAGGCTGGCCTTGTTCCTCCTTATTTTATAAATGACATCTTCACTTCTGGTTCTCCTGCCCTGCTTATAATTTAACTCTTCTTGTTACTGAACTCTGAAGCCTCCTGTCCTCTCTACTCCAGTTGTAACTGAAGGCTGTTCTGTTCTGCTTCCCCAAAACTGTTTTCTTGTCCCAAGCTGGAGTGCTGCTTTAACAGAAGGTTACTGTAACAGATTCCTAACATGTAACTCCAGCAGCTGTCTGAGAGCCCTGCACATGGATCCTCTTCTATCCCACTCACTGTACTGTCCCAGCAGCTCTAACATGAACTGGAGCCTGCCTGCTCTCTCTCCAACTGTCAGCTGTCAACTGGCCACTGCCTGTTATATGCTTACATGCTTATATGTACTTATATGCTAAGCTGTTTTGAGAAGTTCAAGTGGCTTCCAATCATAAGGAAGGCTGCACAGGACACTTCAAAACGTCCTGCTACACACCTTTGTCTGGCTCTCCCCAGAATAGCCTGCAGCACTCTGGTCTAAGCTGCTAAAAAGCAGCCCTTTTTTTCACCCTTTAAAAAATCACTTATTTGGGGATTTTTTTTTTTTTGCATACTTACTAATCTCATTTTAGGATGGTCGAGAAACAGGGAGTTTGTGGAAATTATTAGCTTTTTTTTTTATTGTGTCACAAAAATGGATAACATAATTGCAAAGAAAATTACACTTTCAATAAAGTCAGAATCAGGGGCATCTTCAGTCAGATGTTAGAGTCTCCTTTGGATCACAGACTGTGACTGCAGCAGCATATTATTCTAAGAATATATTTAAAATTCATTCTTTGAGAATGTCATATACAAGACACGATGTAGTTTGATCATAGTCCTCCCAGGCCCCACCTCCATCTCTTCTGTTCTTCTTGTTATGCCTGGAGAATGGAATCCCCCTCCTCAGTTGCCACCAGGAGACCAGGTCTGCTGCAACAGCAAGGAGTCTTTATTCAAGCAAGTCTGGGCTTGGCTGCCACTCTATCTCAACACAGTGAGAGTCGAGGCCAGAGCCCGGAGCATCCATTGAAGCCAGATTTGGTGTGGTTACAACAGGGGATGGGGTTTCAACTTGGCAGTTGTAGGACTAGCTGCCTCATGCAGGGTTGGTATTTAGGGCTTGGTTAGTGGTCCAAGGTTTCTTTTTTAGGCCAAACCACAAGTTTCCAAAACATGTACTTTTAAAACATCCGTTAACGAACTCACTTATAATTGGCTAGTCTGAAGTTGTTTTTCAACCAGGGACTTCTGATGGTTTTTCTTAGAACTGGAGTCAGGGGCAGGTTAGTCATCTCTAACATGGAGGTCTCAGACAAAAGAAACAAAATGGGGTCAGTTTGCCCTGGGTCTCTCACTATCATATTCCTTCCCAATTTCCCATCCTCTTTAGAAGCACGACTCTGAAGAAAATTGACCCTCCCTTTCCTGGCACCCCCAACTGCCGTTAACTCCTCAGAGTGAGGGGTGGGACCTCTCCCATCCAAGCCATCCAAGTTAGTTGTGTTTGGATCCCTCTGCCCCCTCCGTCTTAAGTTTCTTAGTCTCCCAATTAGGAGATGGACAAAGATGATCTCGAGAGCCCTTTGGGCACGAAACTGTGAAGAATGTGAAATGTATTTCTAGTTCTTTTCTTAGGCGTCATCGCTGCCCTCTCTACATCTGAGTTCCTACTTGGCAATCCCGACAGGACCACCCACCCTTTTCACCAGGGTTGCAAACATCTAGAGTTACTCCATTTGTTACTCCACCCAAACTTGGACTGTGAGGCCGGAGACCCCCGCCCTGGGCATTAATCCTAAACTCTTAATAGGAACTTAGGCTTTCTCTACTCAATACAATAATTATTGAGTACTTTCCAGAACTCCCTGTTTCAAGAACTAGCCCACCCCAGAAACCATAAAACAATTATTGTCAGGATTAATTCAATGGCACTGTGACCCAGCCCAAATTCCCAAAACTAAAGTATGAGAGGCAGCTGCAGCTGCCACCTAATAGCCTTGGGCAAGGGACTTTCTACGTTGACTAAGACCCTAAGTGTACATTTCCTGGTGCCCACAACCTTGCTATATGCCAACACCAATCAGTTTAAAGGTTGACTGGCCCCAACCTATCAGGATAAAGAATAGTTCGGGGACCAATCAACTCGTACCAACTCGGTTTGTGCCTAGCGACCGTTTGAACAGTAAATAAAAAGGCTTGCTTTTTGCTCCTTGGGGCCGCTTCTATCCTGCGTGTTGGAATGGTCCCAGTGCACTGGAATAAATCCTCTTGCTATTTGCATCGATATCCCATCTGTGAGTCTCTGTGGGGGTGCGGTGTCCCGTTTGGGCCTTTGGGGGTCCAACAGGACCACAAGCTCTTACACAACAGGCAGCATTTGTACAAGCACGACCATCTGCAACAGGCAAAACAAACCAAACGAAGCAAAACAACAACAAAAACAATGACTACTGCTTCAGCTTCGAAGTATTATAAAGACAACTGAGGCCCTGCAGTCCCAACTCATCCCAGCGGCAAAACTGGGATTTCTTGAAATTAATTCCTCTTGTCACAGCTTTCTCCAATTAGTGTGTGTGTGTGTGTGTGTGTGTGTGTGTGTGTGTGTGTGTGTGTGTGTGCTGTGTAGCATGATGGCTCTGATAAAATAGCTGTGGACGTGCAGGGCTCACACGTGGTGTAGATAGGACATTCTGAAAAAAAAAAGAAAAACCACACAGAGACTAACATCTGTATGCTGCTTCTGTTTGTTTCAGGATGAAAGCAGAAGTTTGTGAGAAACCATGGGAGAAAAAGCTGAGCTGCAGTTAGAGGAAGTGGTGTAGAGATCTGGTTTTTCCGTTTTTCACACTCTGCAGGGGGAAGGGTATGGTCTGAGCTGTAGGGTCTCCTTAGTCCTCTATATCCAACTGTCTCTCTTCCCCACTCCTTCCTCCAGCTCTCTATGCACTGGCAGTGCAGCAAATGGGTCAGGACTTGGAGGAGGAGGGAAAGACCAGCCTCTCTCAGCTCCTTCCTATGCCTCCCCAGCCAGTTACCTAGAGCTACCCTGTGACTGCTACTAAACATGTGCTTATTTGTCACTCCGCCAGGTAACCAGGTAGAAAGACAAAGTGACTTCACTCGAACGAACAAACAGACAACACCCTCTCAGGGACTCCTTCCATGTAGCGCTTTGGGATGGAGGGCTTCTGAAAGTATCAGCTGGAAGGAAAGGAAGGAAGGGCAGGTTAGCAGCCATACACTTCTTTCTTTGTTTCTGGCCAGGACATCACAATAGTCTCAGACTCTATGCAAGTTCAGGAGGGGCTTACTAAGGCCATCGGATGGTCCTGTGACCTGTGAATCTAGAGAAAGATTGGCAGTCTGCGGTAACCAACTGGGTGGGCCTCTCTTTAGAGTTTAGCCTCCAGTCAAAGGTCAGATCAGTTCAAGGATTGGGAAGGGAACTTTTTCAGTACTTTGACAAGGACAGCTCTCTAAATTGATGAAGTTGGTGAGCTGTCAGCCTTTCTCCAACCTCTGATGGAGGATGTGAGGGGCAGTTAGAGAAAAGAAATTTAACCAATGTACCAGGAGAGGAACTAACAAAGGACTCCAATGACCCCAATCTCATCTTTGGGATCCTTACAGGACTTTAGGGTTAAGTAGAGGCAGAGTTAGGGAACCAGATGGTTCTCTTAAGCAATAGTACTTCTTCAAACCACCTGGAAGAACAGAACTGGGCTAGTAATCAGCCACAGCTCAGCCACATTGCGAGTGCTTAGTTAGGAAATCCTCTGACCCCTGAACCATTCTTCCTCTATTTAAACCAAGCTGGTATCATTTTCTTTTTTTAAATGGCTTAATTTCTGTCTTCCCCAAGTGGACATTTTGATTAAACTTGTATTTCCATAGTTACTCTTATTTGGAGTATGTTAGACCCTCAGAGTTCAGTTACAGGCCTCCTGTTACAATATGACCCACTTCCCAGACCACACTACCTGTGCTTGCCCATACCTAAGAGTACTAGTGAATTCCGTTAACACCGATGCAACAAATTAGGGACTCCGTAAATCAGGCACAGAGCAGACTCTTAAGAGATTTCATTGCAGAGGAGGACAAAGCAAAAGTCAGCACACTGTCTCTTAGAACACCTCCTGTGTGGTTGGTTCTAGTTTGCAATTTGACATGATCTAGAGTCACTTGCAAAGGAGTTTTCACGAGGGATTATCTAGGTTATGTTGGCCTATGGGTACATCTGAGGGAGACTGTTTAATTGAGATGAAAAACCTTCCCACTGTGGGTGACGCTGCTCTCTAGGCAGAGGATTTGGAACTGTGTAAGAGTGGAGAAGCGGAGCTAAGCAGTAGCATGTGTACATGACACCACTGTTCTTTCTCTCCACTGTGGGTGTGGCCAGCTGCTCCAAATGCCTGCTGCCTCGACTGCCCTTCAAGGATGACTGTGCAGTGGTTTGAATGAGAAATGTCCCCCATGGGCTCATGTACCTGAACACTTGGTCCCTAGTTGGTGGTGATGTTTAGGGGAGGATATTATGGAACCTTTAGGAGGCATGGCCTTGCTGCAGGAATATAGAACTGGTGATGGGCTTTAAGAGTTTCTAGCCAATGAATGGAGGAGACAAGACAAATCAAGTGAACCACAGTCACATGGTTCCCCAAAACAGCAGTGTGGCCATGAAAATCCACAGGTCTATCCAATCATTGGGCCTGCAAAAATGACACTATAAATCCTTCAAGGAAAATATAGGGACTTTCTTCAATACTGGATTGGAAATTATGCCAAGATAGGAAATGGAAAAAAAAAAAAAACAAGATGCACAATAAAAGCTTCCCTGCTTCCTGTACCAAGAATTTTCTATTCTATAGACAGTCGCAGACCCAAGCAAAAAGGCAGGTGCTCTACTGCCAGGGCCCCGATGACCTGAGCTTGATTCCCGGGACTTCCATGTGGTAGAAGGAAAGAGAACCAATTCTCAAAATATGTTCTCTCACCTCCACATGTGCATACACACCACACACACACACACACACACTACACACACACACACACACACACACACACATACACACACACATACACACATAAAATTACAAGCATGTGTATGTTGGGAACTGGAGGATGACTCACCCTGAGAACACAGTGCAGGCAGCATGAGACTGGGAGCCTTGCCTGTCTGTGCAGTAACTAACCTGAAAGCCAGTATCACATGCCACTGAGATGCTGGTGAAGCTTCATCTGTGTCACACCTGCAGATATTATCCACATGCAGCCAAAAATGCAGACAGAGGGTTTCAAATCCCCCAATTATTACCCCCCCAAGTCCCCCACAAAAGCAAAGAACTCCAAAAGGGCTAGGGACGGGAGAGATGGCTCAGCAGTTAAAAGCTCTTGCTGCCCTCCTCAAGATCCTTCTTCAGGCAGTTCACAGTCACCTGTTACCCCAGTTCCCCAAGGGTTCAGTGCCCTCTGCTGAGCACTGGTGTGCAACACACATGAAGCTCTGGTCCCTCTTCTCCTCATTTCTCCTCCTCCTCCTCTCTCTTCCTCTTCCTCCTCCTCCTCTTCCTCCTCCTCCTCCTCCTCCTCCTCTTCCTCCTCCTCCTCCTCTTCCTCCTCCTCCTCTTCCTCTTCCTCCTCCTCCTCTTCCTCCTCCTCCTCCTCCTCCTCCTCTTCCTCTTCCTCCTCTTCCTCTTCCTCCTCCTCCTCTTCCTCCTCCTCCTCCTCCTTCCTCTTCCTCCTCCTCCTCTTCCTCCTCCTTCTCCTTCTTGCCCCCCCCACGAATTTAACTAAAATTGAACCTTGAAAGAGTCCCAAGAGTCATCTTCATCTGCGAAAAATAGCACTGTTCAGAGTCCTACCTGAAATGAACAACGCTGCAGAAAGTTGTAAAAACTTATCTGCTGCTCCCGGCCCGCAGCAATTTTCTTTGCATATGAAATCTTCCAACAGCATGACAAAAACAAAAACAACAACAACAAAAAAAAAAAACCAAAACAAAACAAAACAAAATACAAAAGCAGCTAAGGAAGGCACTTTGGGTGGAGTCCGTGGGTGTCTCTGCTCCTCAGGTAACTCTGAAAATGAGCCTCTCACCCGCCCTCACTGTGCTGAATCCGGATCCTCTTCTGATCCCTCTTACTAGTCACATGATGTGACTGGTTTCTGTAAAAGGGTGCGCTCTTTTAATTAAACTCACCGGGCATTTGAAGAGTCATATCCCAGGAAGTGTATATGCAAGCCTCTAATTAAAACAGCAAGATAAAAAATAACCTAACCAAAACCCTAAGAGACTTCCCACAGCTCAGGAAATCGCTCTGCTTTCAGAGAAGTGAATTCTAATTAACACACCAATCCGTCATTCTTAAATTTGTTTCTTGAGTTTGACCGTTTACTGCCTATAATCCATTCTGGAGAGGACACTGTCAAGGTAGGGAAAGTTATTGCTCTTTCAAAATGAGAAGTCCATTCACACGGAATGTCTGAGAATAGACAGTCGAGCCTCCAGTCCCCAAGGTGGGACAACACCTGATAGCATGGCACCTGTGCTTCCCTAAAATCTTGGTGGCTCTGGAAAATATTTGCATATGTATTTATGTTTAGTTAAAACATGAAAGAGTTTGTACTAGGTTTTTAGATGATCAAAGAATGATCAGTATTTAATTTTTAATTTATTTTCATAAAACTTGAATACGTCGCAGGATGTGGTGGCACACTCCTGTAATTCCATCGTTCATTCAGGGGAATCTCTGAGAGTTTGAAGCTAACTGGGTCTACAGAGTGAGTTCCACGCCAGCCAGGGCTGCACAGTGAGACTCGGTCTCAAAACAAACAAACAAACAAACAAACAAAACCCAGCATTTTAAGACAAGGTGTGGCATTTTTCCTCCCTTTTGTTGATTGTATTTTCTGCATCCTTGATTGGCTTGTGTCTCCGTTGTTGTGACCTCAAGCAAAAGACAGACGAAGCTTATATTTTCACGGTGCATCAACAGCAAGGTGAACGTACACATCTCGCTTACTTGTTACATCCTCCATGTTCTTGATGTTGAAAGAAGGGTCAGGAAAATTAGTGATGCAAAACGATGAGTTTCATTTAACAACTTCAGTGAATTAATAGATGAGACTTATTTAATAATTTATGTAATTACACATCAGTGTCTAATTTATTTCATGCATACGCAACCTTGCTTCATATGGTATTTTTTACAGATGAATATTCTATGTCCCCAAATCCCTAAAAAGCTTTGTGTGAAAATGTTACTATATTGTAACAATTACTTTGCATTTGGTATGTGGAGAGGAAAAAATAAAAATGGAATATCTACTTAGCATTTCAGGTTTTAATTTTAGCAAAATGATGAGATAAGATCATTATGCAAGCTTACCATGGATTCTAGTGGAGAGTCCTGCCGAATATAACAAACCCAGGTATTGTAAAGAACAGGGGTAATTTTAAATAAAATTTCCATGATTAGCATCTGAAGCTGCTGTATCAACCTATCAGGTTCTTAGAACCAAGTATTTTACATGCTCTGCAGACATCAGGTTTAAGAGAGACGCATCACTTACTTGTAGTTTAGAAAAGTGCCACAAAAGACACTTTATTATGTCTCAGAACATGAAACACTTTAATGATGAAAAGTAAACACGATGATTATAAGTTGGTGCCAGTAGTCAGCAGGATAGCACTCCAGCTAAAACACTGTAGACTTTTCGTAAAAGCCTCAGACGGGTCAGAGTTTCTGTGACTAACCAATCCAAACCAGCCTTTTAAATCATGTGTCAAGTGGCAATCACACTGTCATGACTGTATCACATTGGAGTGGTAAAAAGGATCCTCCAGACAAGATTGAACTATCTTTGACACTTTCTTATCTGGGAGCATCCCTTTTCCCCTCAAGGCTATCACAAATCATCCCATTGCTTTGGAGTCTTGCTGTTACAGTGTTCAGAAGTGTTAAATTTGCTGATCTATATATTTGATGCTCTCGTGGTCAGAGCTAAGTTTTGCATTCTTTATCTGACCATAGTGAAGATGATCAGATTCTTATACCTATACCAGTCTTTTGTATATCTCTGTTTTTGAAAGGCCTTGAGTTTTTGCTCACTTCTGCCAGTAGGTTTTATGGTTCTTATGTTTCCTTGGTGTTTTTAACACTTGGATGCTAATAATTTGTCTGCATGTTGTCATTTTGGCTGTAATCTTGACTGAGTTAGGAGACACCTAGAAAATTGGCGTGTCCTTGGGTGGTGCTTCCAGAGACAATTAGTATGTGAGTCAGCAAGCCGAGGGGAGGGAGAGTTTCTCTGAATGAAGCCGATCCACTAGTCCAGATGCAACAAAAAAGAAGGGAATGGATACTGTAAGGGTTAAGGTAATCCTCAATTTGGAAGAATCTACAATCACTCCTGGGGGATTATCTTGATTGTGTTTAATTGAGGTGGGGAAGACCGCATCATTGGATTGGTGTTCTGTGTTATAGAAGTTTATTTTTAGTTGTGTTTAAAATACTTTTTGTGCACTGTTGGGTGAGGGGTTGCTTAGATAATTGGCATTTTGTATTGCTTGCAGGTGTTGGATTTTATGGGCGGGATGTTTGATTGCTCATGATCTGCAGGTGCTATCAGTAGAACACCAGAGGAGGAGTTCTGTATCAATAAGAACACTTGCGCTCAGGACTCTCAGTGGTTCAGCTGTCCAGTATGGCACTGGCC
>JAMJFZ010002302.1:0-104668 GCA_026225945.1 Cricetomys ansorgei
TATGATAGAGTCCCTAAGGATTAGCTGGTGTGGTGCGCTCCTGTCTGTCTTTCCTCTAGTTACCACACTTCTCTGAGACCACTTTCTACTCCTCAAAACGAAAGTGTGTGAAGCTTTTAGAATCTCTTCTAACCGCAGCAAGTGCAGCAATGAAGCGACACACTAGCTAACTAGGACATTTCCTGGATTTTCTGAATGTACCTCGGGCTCAGTGGTCAACGGGGCTCCTTCCCCAACTTCCTTGGAAAAAAACCCCAGAACATAGAGGAGTCGTCAGCCAGTATACTACCCCCCTGCCATCCAAACTGTCACCAGAGTTCCTTCCTTCAGGACTGTAGCTCTCAGCATGCCTTCTCCACCTGAGCCTCCACATCCCTATAGGACTCTTCCTTTGCTTGACTGCCTGCCAGGTAGCACTCATCCACAGGAAGCTCTTCCCGTTTCTCACAACCGCACTTCTTGGAACTCTGATGACATCTTGGTCCTGGCAATCAAGCCCCTCCACAGACTGGAATTAGAGTATGCCATCCTTCCCAACCCATCAACACACACCAAGGCCAGGGACTAGGATTCTCTTTTAGCATGCACATGTACATGTTCAGTGGCCTAGCTGCAGTTCTGCCTGTGGCCCTTCATTATGTCTTGAGCAGAACCCTTTGAAACATAAGGTCCTATTGGGTTAGCACATGCCTGCTGTGTTCCTGTTGGGCAGACTCTCCTAGGTCGTCAGCCTGTCTCTAGAAGGATCCACCTCCTACAATCCTCTCTGCCCAACATTACTAGACCCCAGACCCCATAGCCCTCACTGTGTGGACGCCAGCCACACTGCTTCAGTCTTCCCGCCGCCATCTTCTGAGCTCATGCCTCTTTCTCTAACTTACCACATCTGCCTTCTCCTTGCTCCAAATTAATATCTTCACTTGCTTCAGATCTCAGTTCCATGTGTGTCGTGTCCTTGAGACTCCTTTCCCAGCCACTTTGAAGAGACCAAACACCTTGTGCCAACCTTACTCAAACAAAACCTTTACTGGCACTGTGCAGACACCAACCAATCACAACGCTGGACCATCAGAATGGGTACTATGTCAAGATGCCTGAGGCTTTTTGAGAGCTGGGAGTTGAAAACGCTACCATACTGGACGGAGAGTCCTGAGAGCACTGTCCCCAAGGCTTCAGGGGCCCAGAACACAGGGGAAGGGACACCCAGAGAGCACTAGGAAAGAGGGCTGTGTTATATAATTCCCCTTTCAGACCCAAGTAACTTATTTATAAAGTAGTTTATCCATTCTCGAGAAGTTATAACCTAGACTCCCTTCAGCTAAGTGGTGTCTGAGTTCCCTGATGGTGTCTACAGGGGCAAAGGGCCTTGTGTCAGCTGAGATGGGACCTGGGATGAACGTCACTTTGCATGGTCAGTTCTTCAAAGTACATCTTCTTGTGACTTATGTGATGTATCCAATTTGCTACCTGCTGTTCTTCTAATGTCCAGCCCCAGGAAGTTGGAAACATTGGTTGAAGGAATGAATGCCCACCCCCACCCTCACCCGCAAGCAGCAGTACCCCGAATTGCAGAGCCCTGAAGTGCTTCAGGAACAGAAGCATGCCTACTTTTTTTGTATAGTACAAATCCAACAAAAGGTTTTTGAAGGAGGAATGAGGAAGTTGGGAGCTGAGATTCCTACTGGCACAAGGATGCAGATAAGAGCATCAGACAGGAGAGGTGTCTGTGGGAGGCAGGGGAGTGGGCTGAGAGGAGAAAGATGACTTCGTGAGGTCCCCAGGCCCTCCCCTGAGTTGTAGATTTGTGCCGCTCAGATCTCTACTCCTGATAAAGATCATCAATAACAGAAGCCACCCACCAAGACTCGGGGAGACACCACCCAGGAAGCCTCCCTAGGCAAAAGTGAGAATATCCTTCCAGTTAGGAATGTTGGCCCGAGGTAAAGGGTGGACTGGGGAGGCAGCCAAGGAGGGGTAGAAGGAAGAATGTGGAGTCAGAAAAGCTGAGATTTCCTCCAGATCTATCATGTTCTAATGACTAGCTCTGAGTAAGGTGCTTTACCTGTATGAAGCTGTCCCCCACATCTGCTGAGGACACAGCTTCCGCTCTGGACACTGCCCCGTACACTTAATTAAGCCACACTCTGCCTCGTTATTGGATATGACAGCCACAGCCTTCCAATCTCTTCATCTCTGCAGTAATCTTCCATCTTCCTAGAGATCCAGCTTTGAAAACAGGAGACCTGTCATTAATTTGAATCATTCTCAAATGACTGCATCCACCTGCTGCATCCACCCAAACACCTCCACTTCAGAGTTGCCCCAAAGGCCTCCTGCCCCCTACTTCCACTCTAAGCCCACTGACTCTCCCAAGTTCAGGGCCATCTGAACACTGTACAGATCAGCCCCTGCCATCTCTGACTCCAGATTCTCCCCAGTCTCCCCAGAGATGAGCCCCCCGAGTAGTTATCCAATACTAAGTGGTTAGCCCTAAACATATATAAGTAACACTAAATGGGCTCAGCAGGTTGTATATGTGTATATATATATATATATATATATATATATATATATATATGTATACACACATACACATACATATATACACATATATGAATTACATATATATGAATTACATATATATGAATATATATATTCATGTGTACATATGCAACAATAATAATTAAAGAAAAGGGAGCCATGAGTTTGAGGAGAGGAAGGAACATGGGAAGAGTTGGAAGGAGGAGAGGAAGGAGGAAGAATGTAAGTACAGTATTCATATGATCATATGAAATTCTAAAAAAAAAAAAAAGCAACAAAAAAAAAACCTTACTTAAAAGGGATTCCTAACTCCCTCTGCATGCTGCATGACCATAGCAGCCTGTGGTGGTTGTGATTGCCTACCCAGGACCCAGAGGTAGATTCAAGATGAAGTTGCTGAAGGATGAGCTCCTGGCCACTCACTGGTCCTGGAGCAGAGAGAAGCAAGGTCACTTTCCTGAGGCTGTGCTCACGTGAGTCTTTAAGGGCTGTGGGTTGTGGTTCCGACATCTTCACCCATGTCCTCCCTGTGTCAGATAGCAGTGGGATGAGTGACACCACTCACAGGGTAAAGTTGAGCCAAGGATACATTCAGTCTGCGTTTAGTGGACTATGTTTCTGTGGTCCACTTCAAGGTGAACCCACAGAGGTTGGAAGCAAGTGGTGAAATGTAGGAACTGCTGGATGTGTGGGGGATGGGCAGTGATGAGCAAATGTTTATGTACT
Organism: Cricetomys ansorgei; assembly: GCA_026225945.1. NCBI lineage: Eukaryota > Metazoa > Chordata > Mammalia > Rodentia > Nesomyidae > Cricetomys > Cricetomys ansorgei. Next base: position 3,268 of record JAMJFZ010002302.1, read on the forward strand.
GTCTCCTGGTTTGTTGGATGATGGTTCATCTGGACACACAGGAAACGAGTTTAAGTTCTTGCTGGAAATAACAGAAATGTTGATTTCAGTAGCTTTAATAAAGGGAGAAGAATAACATCATGGCCTCAGGTAGAAATCTGAACATAAGACCTAGGTTCAATTTTCTTTCAACCTCCAGATTGGCTGTGCTGAGACTGGCTTTCCTCATGGTCACAAGGTAATCTCCCCCCCTACTATCTATATTCCACAACTGTCCAGCGCCCTCCTAAATCTTATCTGAACACACACGTGCTCTTTCCCATTATACCCACACCCCCTGTTTAGTTAACCCCCCCTTTATCTTTGGGGTACCATGCTACCCAAGCTGGCAGGTGCACGTGGAGTTCATCTCCCATTTCTACACATTCCCATCACATCTGTAATTTTATCATACATATGTAATATTGAATAATACCCAATAACTCCCAGAAATAACAACCAGAAACCTTCCTCCTCTGCTACTCTTGCCTCCTAAGTTGTGTGATGGCAAATACCAATTCCTGTGACACTTACTTTCTTTATAGATTAAAGAAATATACAGGCATGTCACCCTACTATCTGAGAAGAACTTTAAAATCACTTTACAGTACCATCATATTTCTTAGTTACTACCTCTCAGTTACATACAGAGTAGCTTGGGGAGGTCTGGTGATATTGAAGGGTCAGCCCCAAACTATCACTCAAAGACAGCTGGTGCTACCATCAAAGGCTTCACGTAGATGGAAGCCAAGCACAGGCGGCTCTTGTCATCTGCACATCCATGTGCATGATAAATTAGGGTTTTCTAATAACTACTATCAATACTTGCTCTAAGCTACGTGTGGTGACTCACTCCTATAATTGGAGAGGCTGAGGCAGGAGGATTGCTATGAGTTTGAGGCCCACTTGTGCTACACAATGAATCCAGGCAAGACCCAAATAGAGTTACAAAAAAAAAAAATACTCACTTTAGAAGCCTTTAAAAATGTTTCACAGATAATAAGCTTGTGCTGCTGTGTGTGGGTACCTTTGACAATGTAGCTACATATGAGGTGTTTTGTATAGACCCAGCCCAAGACACACAGACAGCTGTGCTGCTTTAACCAGGCATCTGGCCTGGACTCAAGGCCAGTGTACATATGCACCACTTTCTATGTGGCTGAAATGTGTTTTCATCCTTGAGTTTACAGCGGTGTGCCTGGAAAGCCACCTTCTGTTTGTAGATCACAATCAATCATCTCTCTCTTCTGAGCTCTCAGTCAAGAAACCTGTTGGTTGTGGCTTGTGGACCACACCAGCAATTCTCCCTCCTCTCCTAGACCCCCACCTGCGCCTTCTGATAGAGAAAGCCACTCCATGCCCACTGAAATGTTCAAGGAGTGTCCATTGATAACCATCTGTATGCACTTATTCTCTCTTTGAGATGGTTCGGTAGTCCTTGTCTGTAATGGAGTATTTCAGATTTATAGCTTTCCAGATTTGAGAATTTTGGCATACACACAATGAGGTGTGAGTGAGTGAGTGTGTGTGTGTGTGCATGTGCGTGTGTGTGTTTATCTATGTCTACATGTATCAATGTCTTTGTGTATACTAGGGATGTGATCCAAATCTAAGCATAAAATTTGTGTATTTCATACCCACCTTATACACACAGCTTGCATGTGATTTAATATGATATTTCCAGTGTACTTACATACTGACTGTCACATGGTATCAGATATAGCATTTTCCACTCATAACATATGAATGCTCCAAAAAATTCAGGTTGGAATTTTGAGTTTGGAATCTTTAACCTCTAGTTACTAAAAGATAGGTTGACTCCATAGATGTTGCAGTCCTGCACAGGGGCCAGAATCATTAAACCACCACAAAAGGAAAGCTGTGTGGACTTCACACTAGGCAGGGTTCAGCACAAAGGCAGTTCCATCCCTTCAATCAGTGTTCCTCACCACGTGCTCCTGGTTAAAAGTCCCCAGCTGTGCTGGCTTCCACCTGAGATGAGTAGGTCAAGCTCCCAAGGTTCTACCTCTAGAACCCAGCAAGCAGCTTTAATAAGCACCCCCACTTATTAAAGTTTATTACTTATTGTTACTTATTACTCCCATAGAGTGTAACACATGTTATCTAGTCCCCACGAGGTTGGACTGAATTAATTAAAACAGCCTATGCCATGCCATGGGAGGAACTGCCACCAAAATAGGAGCACTTACAAAGGACAGAACTTACCCTCCTGTAAGGTCCTCACTCAAGAGCTCCACCCCCACCCATCAGGCTTCTCCTCTGAAGAGACTTACCTACTTCTGGAACCCACATTACAATCACAAGTCACACCCAGAGCCAGACAGAAGGCCTCACCCAGCCACAAGCAGCAGTGCAAGGTCCAGCCTGGCAGGGAGGGTGTTCCTCAGGAGCACGGGTGACTGACTACTCCCATGGGTTTGGTGAGTTCGAAGTCCGGGGGAAAGCCTATAGAGAAGATTGTCCCCAGTTTTCTCTCTCCGAGCATTCCCCCCAGCCTTGGCTTCTCATCAGCCAGCAGCAAGGCTCTGGTTCCCACACAGTTCTGAGAAGCAGCTGAAAACTGGAGCATGACAGAAATGAGACTCAGCGATGCAGACAGCCGATGCGGATAGCCCAGACTGGGGACTTGCTGGCTGACCACACCCGCTTTATGGATGCGACTATCTCAAACCTGATACTACAACTGTGGCTATGCCCTAAGGTGTCCTTTGAATAAATTGTGTGATGCCTGTGTTTGGACACACAGCCAGGGTCATGGCCACTTCACACGATCACTAGTATCCCAGCTCGGTGGCCACGCGAGCTGTTTGTGAGGTGGCCACAGTAGGGAGAAATATTATGAAGAGGAGGGATGGCAGCCTGTTCTCCCAGGCAGCTCGGACTCCAGGAGCCTCCCCAGGCTCCCTCACGTGAGTGAGACCTGGACTCACTAAACGCTCTACCCCGTGGGAAAAACAAGGAAGAGAACAGTCATGGCTTCTGCTCCCTGGAACTTACAACCCAGCAAAAACTGCACTATGCATTGTTCACCTATCAACATGGATGCTGAGACTGCGGGCTTCTGGCCCACTGCGGCCAGAGGACAGGAGCTACTGTGCTCTCACACTCTGAGAAGGAAGAGGAGCTACTCAGACTTGTGACTCAAGAGGAGGCAGAAGGGAAGAAAATGGCATCAGTCCGTGAGCAGACACCCACTGACACAGCTGTTACAGCATCAGTCCGTGAGCAGACACCCACTGACACAACTGTTTTATAGCACTGTAAATACTGATTAAGGGAAGAAGACTCTTACATGGTAGTGGTGTAACTAGCCACGCCCAGACCAAGCAGAATTAACCTCCATGGAAGTGCCAATCTAATATAAAGCATACTTCAAAGTGTATAATAAAATCAAATATAAAATTGTAACATTAAAAGCTTTGGGGGGGAAATCTTGAATACCAAAACTCTAACATGCCAAAGGAAAAATTAATCATTGAACTTCATTAAAAATTTAAAAACTTTCAAACCGGGCAGTGGTGGTGTGCACCTTTAATCCCAGCACTGGGGAGGCAGAGGCAGCTGGATCTCTGTGAGTTCATGGCCAGCCTGGCCTACAGAGCGAGTTCCAGGACAGCCAGAGTTACAACAGAGAAACCCTGTCTCGAAAAAATAAAAAACAAAAAACAAAAACGAACAAACAAAAAATTTAATACTTTCATCGTGTGAAAAACCCTGAATAAACAGAATAAAAAGACAAGCTATGGGGTAGGAATATATTCCATAGTAAATATATTTAGAAAGCAGTATATAGCTAGTATATGTATATATCTAGTCATATGTAGTAAATATACTTAGAAAAAAACTATATCTGACTGAGGATTAGCACACAGAATGTACGAAGATTCCAACCAGGCATGATTCCTTAATCCAAATAGGTTCCGTCCCATATGACACCACTTAGTTAACATTACGTCAATGATAAAATTATAAAAATGGAGGGCTGACCCAGTGTGTCTATTACAGAGCAGAGCGAAGAGCTCTATGATGAACACGTTCTATATCGATATAGGTATTGTCTATCTATGTAGCATCAGGAACCTGGTGTGACCCTGTTTTACAGTTTCACAAGACTTGATCACTAGGAAAATCTGAGCCAAGCACATTTAAATCACTTTGGTATTTCTATCGACTGCATGGAATCCATAAGTATCTCAAAGTACAGTTCAATTTTTTATTTTACTTTAAATTATATGTATATGATAGTTGAGGACCACATCATGGAACTGGGGAGACTTGACGAGCAACAATCAGAGGAAGAAAGGGAGGGACTCTGGCTTTTTAATGCTTTTTATATGATATCAGGACTGTTCAGGGGGCAAAGGTAATCAGGAATGAAATACACATATACCCAATAGTGATTGGCCATCTGTGGCCCTCCATCGCCCTCCCCAGAAGGGACGCAGGCTTCAGAGACCCAACCCCAGTCCGCTAGCCTTCATCCCTCATGCTCTCCCCACGGCCTTCCTGTCTAGTGCCTTTGCTGACCGTGAACACAGGACACAGGCTTATCCCTGGGCTCTCTGAACCCCAAAGCAAGCCAGCAAGCCCCGGCATCTCCATGGAGACCACTGCAGCTTCAGTCTCTGTAGAAGGTTATAGGGTACATTTTTCAAAGTGTGACTAGCCCAGCTAATGGGCCACTGTTTGCTTATGTGATATCTCTTTTCAAACCAATGAGAATGTAACTCAAAAAAACAAATTAGTCTTTTGTCAGCACCTTCCAACTCCCTGCCGGAGTGTGGCTCAGCTCCATGGCCTCTGGGATCCTGATACATCAGATGTTGGATCATGTGTCTCCAAGACTTCTTAACCCACCACCCCCCCTACACCTTTCCAGAGCCTGTGCCCAGCTCCCAGCGCTGCAGGCCTATCCATTCTGTGCAGTGGAGGGGAAGGAAACAATTCCCAGGGTTAAGAGCTGGCAGTAAGACATACAGAAGCCTGGCTACCACCACCAGGGATGGCCATTCAGAGCTCCGTGTGGCTCTCCTTTGTGCCAGTGGGTGAGGCTTCCCACCCTTGGTTCCGGTGACTTGGAATGCCCAAGGCCTAAACTTAATTAACTTCTCCAAGCTGAGACTTTTCCATCGCAGCCTGCATTCTGCTTCGTGGGGCAGCAGGACTCAAGGGCTCCCTGCACAAATAGGAGGCCAGGGGCCTTAGTGGCAGCATCAGCAAGTACAACAGGGCCAGTAGCATCCTCATTAAACTCTGATTAGCAAGTGGACTTGATCCAGGCCAGCGTGGAGCTGAATGAGATTTCTTTCTTTCTTCTCTCTTTTTGCCGACAGTTGATCAGATGTAGGCAATTAAGAACCCCCACACCTCCAGCCCTTGTATTTTTTGAAGCGGGGAGCTCATACCAGCCGAGCCATAAAGACACCATTGTCCTAAGAACAATATTCCCCACTAATCTCACTTCTGGCAATTTACTTTCTTCCCAAGCAGATTTAGAAACTTAAAAAAAAAAAAATTCTTTGAAAGAATCCGGGGGAGGAATACTCCGTAGTATCTAATCCTAGGGCAGAGTGGGAGTTTTCCTGTTCCCTCAGCTTTTCTTTGAATGGGCACTGGATAAATAAACTTCTCCTGCCTGGCCACATTGAGGCGGAGACCGTGAGGATCCAATTATGCATATGGGGCGTGTGCTTTCTGGTTTGCAAATCAAACACAAAGAGGGCCGTGGCCGCGGCCTTATAATCAGCCCTTACCGCGAACTCACAGGCCCGCCAGGTGAGAACGGCTTTTGTTGAGTGTTTAAAAAGCAATTACTGCCCTTCTTTAATTTTCTAGTGGTAATTAGGCTCCCGAATCCAGTCCAATCTGGTCCACTTCAGACGGTGTACTGGTGTGGGAGTGAGGTGACAGGGTGTCCTGAAACCAGCTGGGGGTGGGGGGCGGGGAGCAGTCCGGGGCGGGGGAGGGGGGCGGATTTCTAAGAACCCAGAACATTTTCAGCCTAAGGGCCAAAAAGGTTGACAGGCAAACACTGAGAAGTTGTTTTTGCCTTTGATAGAAGAGGTGGGGAGTCAGAGAGGAAAACAGAGGTGAAGGCTAAGGGGAGGAAGAAACTAGGGTAGAGGGATGGGGGCTGGGGGAGGGGGGCTTGCGGGACAGCATCGGAAATGTGAGCCTCAGAAACAATGGCAAAGTTCTTTAAAATAGAAGAGACTCGCGGCTTGCACTGGACTGTGAGCCACTCCACCGCAGCCAGGGAGCCCAGCAAGCATGACTTGCACCTTAGCTGTGTGCCATTTGCATGCTCAGCAAACCCCAGTCAGTGAGCCCCGCACCTCTAAGGCCCTGGACTTCAGTGACTTTGGCTCCTGCAGAGCGTGAGGAGTTTCTCTGAAAAGACAAAACTCAAAAAAAAAAAAAAGGAAGCAAAGTAGCTCACCAGAGAGCTACACTTCCATCGTGCACCATAGGGACCTAGGAGAGAGAGGCTCAAAGCTCCAGCCTCCTCTGACCTGAGGTGGCGGCTGGGCCAGGCAATGCTGCTACTTACTGCATGTCAGTGACACGGGTGTTGAGACCTATCTCCTGGCAGGCCCAAGTAGACATCCTGTGCATGCCTTATTTGGACAAAGGATTTTTTCAATTGTTGAGTTACTCAGAGTTAAGATGCTGCGGTGCCTGGAGGAGAGGGTAGGGCTCACTGTAGAGATTTGGCAAAGTTTAAAGTCTGTGGTGCAAGTGCAGTAAAACCCATGTCTCTGTGGGAAACACCAAGGCAAATGAGCAAGGAGAGCTATCGAAGTAGAGCCCAGGGTTCCCGAAGAGCAGGAAGGACATGCCAAAGCTCTTAGAAACAGAAGGCACAGTTTTCATCTCTGTGGATGCAGCTTTTTCCATCAGCTGATGGTCAAGAAACCCTGCTTCTTGTGCCATTGGGTTTCAAGTCACGCAGACCTAGGTTCAGATCCTGGCCCAGAATCTCTTCATCTGCCGAAATTCCTTATATGCTCACCTTTGAGCTCCTTCGAACTATTAAATAGAATCATATATCTAAGTCCTTTATCAACCTACTCTTCATACCCAAATGGCCCTTATAGGAAAATCAGCCTCTAAGACTGTATCCACAGCCGTGCCTGGTGCCCCGGAGACTGTGAAAAGGGATGCCCGCTGTCTCCAAAGAAAATAGCAATGTAACTGATGGACATGACAAATAGCTGGATCTGTATAGATACGCAGAGGTACAGTGGGAAGCACTACATCAAATCACAAATGTGGTGTACATCAACTGCAGATCAGAGCAGGGCATCCATCCAACAAGCAGAGCATCCAAAGAACTCGCCGCTGGAGGATGACTAGCAGCGTAGCTGCCCTAGGAGGCAGAATGCACTAAGAAGGGAAGGAGCGAACAAAGGGTGCAGGACACACCAGGGGAGGGGAGATTAGTTCCACATAGGAGGATTAGGGGAGGCTTTAGGTGGGAGTTGGCACTAAACCAAGGCTTGCAGCTAGGTGGAAAGAAGAATGGGCCTTGCTAGAGGAGGGGAGACTGTGGATGTGGAAAATGCAAGGTGTGTCAGAGCAGTGGCGGGGAGTCCTGCCTGCCCACAGCAAAGAACACAGATGAGCTGGGTCGCAAGATCCCTGGAAGCTGGGCACTTCTGGTCAGCAGCAAACTATATCTAAGAGCATATGAGTGGATCAGAGGTAGGGAAACCCCAAAAGCCAAGGACCAGAAAGCCCAGAAGTAGAGGACTGATGACAGGCTAAGGCAGAGCGGGAAGGACACCTGGGACTGTTCTTAGAAGGAGGACGGAGGAGAAGAGGGAGGAGGAGGAGGAGGAGGCCTGTGAACTTTTTTTTTTTTTTTAACCAGCATTTCTCTAGCATGGAAGTGTGAGCTGAGATCTTCAGAGTTAATGGCCCACCAGCACCTCTTCATTTGCCCAGCTCACTCAAACACATAAATGCCACTACAAACAACCACTAAATCTACAGAGGCTTGTTCTGGCTGTCAAACACAGCCATAAAAATAATATGCCCTCCAGCACAAGAGGGGAGGCAAGATGGTGGAGCACTCACTGGTTTTCAACAGTCCCTCCTTAGAGACATAATCTTCAGATAAATATTTAACTTGCTCTGTCTTCAGTCTTAGATTATTTACAAACCGGACTTTAAAGGCATTTGAAATGATCCCTCTCTGAGCTATTTACACACCTAAAGTAGCCAGCGAGTTAGGAATGAGCCTTCCCTGAGCCCTGTTGGCTGGCCTGCTTTACCATACATGGCCTGCAAGCAAACCATCAGGAAGAAGGCAGGCTCTCCATGTGGCTGGAGCTGTCTGCTGCTTCTGCCCCTGTGAAGGAAGGGTGGCTGTGGCCATGCAGAGAAGTATATTCAGTCTGTTTTCTGTTGTCGTAGCTGAACACCTGGGATTGGGTGTTTTACAAAGAGGTTTGTTTGGATGCATGAGTTTGGAGGTCCAAGAGCATGGTATGGGCATCGGCTCAGCTCCTGGTGAGGACCACACTGAGGACCAAAACTGTTCCGTGTGTGATGGGAAAGCAGGAGGAAGAAGGCATTCAGTGAGTGGAGAGAAAGGGAGCCAAACTCCCCCATCAGTCAGCTCATTCCTACAAGACAGCCTGAATGCCTTCATTCAGGTGGAGCCATTGTGGTCAGATGCCTCCCAAAGGGCCCATCGCCCTCCGACCCTTCTCACTGGGGACCAGGTCTCAACATGAGCTTCATTGCAGAACCATATTTCAAAACACAGCCAAGTGAGGGACAGTTTCAACACCGTAGCTCTCCAGAACACTAGGTTTAAGAGACACAGAAAAGGCAAAGTCTAACTCCTGGGACCTACACGCGGTAGACAAGAAGGATAAAAGGCACTGCGAAGGCCTCGGGCCACTGATGGTAATTTTTCAAAAGTACTTGAAAATGTCAAGATGTTAATAGGTGGTTCAAGAAAAAAAAAATCAAGAAAGTGAGAGCCTGTATGTGCTCTTCCTGCTCCTTGAAGTCCAAATTATCTGTGTTTCCTGCCTTGAGCATCACACAGCATCTCCTGTAGACAACTAGGTCTGCTGTGCCAGGCAAGCAACTGAAGAGAATTCACGAGTGAATGAATTTGATTGCATCCCAACACATCCACACTTGTGAAAGCAGATGGAAGATTTGACCTATGGGCAAAGTTTATCCAGCCCTCCTCTAGAATGTTAAAGCTGAGACATGCTATACTAGAGAAACCTTGACCTTCACCCTCCAGTTTTTTCCCTCTCAGCTGTCTGATTGCAGCTCCCCTTTCATCCCCACACATTGACTGACATCATGTTGCAGACCAGTGTGGTCCATCAGTCTTCAAACCACATCTCAGGAAATGTGCAATGAAAGAACAAGCAAGCCTACAAAAGGCTGCAATGCCTTGGTTCTCTGAGTATCTAATGCTGGAGCAACGTCTCTGCTCCGCTGAGGGAGAATGTTCTTCATTTGAGATGGGCGGAAGATGGGCATCAATAAAACATGACGTATCAAAGCACATAGGAAAACCACCAAGCTTACAAGCATACAGATAGCTGGTGAGTTCTGAGGATCCAGGCACCACTAGGGGTGGGGGGTTGTGGAATATTCTTTCTATGGATAAGGGATTCTACTATCTAGCACATATGCCTATATGTATATAAATACAGTATTTGTGTATGCAATGCCCATACACAACATTGATTGCAATATGTTCCCAAATCACAAATATATGTAGTCTCGTGTCATCCTTAGAAAACCCTGAGAGCAGGCCAAAAGGTCTTCTCATTATGCACATGAGAATAGTAAGTCACTAGGGCTAATGAGGTCATAGACAGCCAACCACAGAATAAGACCCAGGCTTTGGTGGTTGGAATGAGAATGCCCCTCAAAGGTTTATATGTTCAAACACTTGGTCCTCAGTTAGTGGAACTGCTTTGGAAGGATAAGGAGGTGTGGCCTTGTTGGAATTGCAGGAAGTGTGTTACTGAGAGTAACACATTCTAGTGTCCCAAAGTAACCTGGTCCCCATATCCTTGCCACATTGAAGATGACTGAGTTAGTATAGCCTGAAACCTCCATTCCAATTGCAAAGGAAAAAGCTCAGTGCTTTTGACTGAAATCTGGAAGCTTCTGGAATATTGAAGGTATCTGGTGTATCCAATGTTGAAGAAGAAACTGCATTCATCTGCTCTGGCTGCCCTAATAAATGATCACAGGCCTGGCAGCTTTACCAACCAACCATGCATTTCCTCACAGTGCTGAGGCTGCAGGTTCCAGCTCAATGTGCCAGGCAGGACAGGGCCTCCTGAACTTCTTCCTGGGTTACATGGTCACTGTGCCCTCAGACGGCCTCTTGGCTGTGCTCCTATGTCACAGGGAAAGAAATATAATTTCTTCCTATTCTCATAAGGGCACCAATTCCATCCTGAGGTCCCACTGCAGTGGGTGCTCGGGCTTCAGCACATGGACAAGTCTGTTCGTGGCTTCAAGAAGAGAACATCGAGTTCGGTAGGACATGGAAGATGAAATAAAAGAATGGTATTTTTAAATTATATTAATTGTGTGTTGGGGGTGAGAGCATGCATGTATACATCACAGCACACATGAGGAAGACAGAGGACAGCTTCGGGGAGTCAGTTCTTGCCTCCCACCATGGGTTCTGAGGGTCAAACTCAGGTTGTCAGGCTTAGACAGCAAGCCTTCTTACTTGCTGAGCCATCTCACCAGCCCTATTTTTTTAAAATATGTCTCTTGCTTCAAATATATGACTAAGGCAAATATTCATAAAGGGTATGTTGGGGAAGCTTGTTTTTATGCACTGTTGGATGAGGGGCTGTCTAGGGCATTTTGTACTGTTTGCAGGTGTTGGATTCTGTGGGGGTTGTTTAATTGCTAGTGATCTGCATGTGCTATCAGTAGAACACCTGAAGAGTTCTGAAAGAATAAAAACACCTGAGCTCAGACCCTCAGGGTTCCACTGTCGATCGAGTATGGCGCTGGCCAGGACGGAGGTTCCTTCTACCGAGATCTGGCAGGATATGCACATATGAAATATGCCTCCTTGAGGAAAGTGGGGAAATGCACACAACACAGAAAATGAAGGCTGGAGATTAAATTCCTCTCTGGAACACCCCAGAGAGCTTCAGAGACCACCAGACCCTTTAGACTCCTCTGTGGAGTCTCTTCTATGTGCAAGTGCAGCAGCCAACACTGAAGAACAAGTATCGCAGGTCTCTGGTGGAACTCAGTTTACCTTCTAGTGGTCATCGCTAAACAAACAGGGTCACTGAGCAGACCGAAACAAAACAGACAGACAGACACAAAAGCAGGACGGATGCACAGAATGTTGCTGGGCGCTCTGAGTTGGCGGTTGTATGGATTCCATGGAAGAAACACTGAAATTTGAGAGGACCTCTCTTGTTCTTGATGTCGTTTGTAGGCACAATTATGTTCTTTTGAGATTCTATGCTGAAGGTCCAACCCTGGTACCTTAGATTGTGACTGTGGTAACTCTGGCTGTCCTGGAACTCACTCTGTAGACTAGGCTGGCCTCAAACTCACAGAGATCTGCCTGCCTCTGTCTCCTAAGTGCTATGGTTAAAGGCGTGTCCCACCACCACCTAGCAGAGAAAGGACATTTAAAATCAGTTACTATTTAGTTTTAATATTGACATGGCTGTAGATTACAAAACATCATAGAGACAGATGGACTGTGTGCCCTTATTGTGTGTGTGGGATGAAGCTAGGGGTCAAATCCAGGTCCCTGAGAATGTGAAGTGAGCTCTCTGCCTCTGAGTTTCCATTCCTAGCTACAGCTAGGACCTTGGGAAAAGAGATCAAGTTAGGATAGGCCCTAACTCAATTTGATTGGCATCCCTACAGGAAAAAGAAATTCAGACACATGTAAGAAGCACCAGAGACACTCGCAGACAAAAGAAGAAAGCACCAAAGAATATATAGAAAGAGTAGCCATCTGCAAGCCACAGAGAAACTTCAGGAGAAACCAATCCTGCTGATACCTGACCTTGGGTTTGGCTGTGAGATGGATACCTACTCTAGAAGCCACCAGCCTCTGTGCTTTAACCTCAAGCAAACAAATGCATGGCCCCATGAGGCCTGCAAGCAGAGTGAGGGATAGTCAGTCTTGGAAGGAGAAGGCTGGAGGTCTAGTTGGACTTCACAGCCAAAGCTCTTACAATCCCAGAAGAGCGAGGTCTGGACACTACCAGCTCTGATCGTGAAGTTCCTTCTCACATTCTCTGTGACTCTACTTCCTTTCATGAACAAAACAGACACATGGCCCAGCACTCAAGAGCAGTGGCCTCCCCTAGCAGCAAGACTTCCATTTGGTGGCATTGATGTAACTGCCTGGGGCTTGAGAGATACAGGGGAAAACTGCATTGTCTGGTGGCAGAAATTAATGAGGCAAGCAGCAATGTGTGATTTGCCTCTCTCCCTAATTGGTTCTTGTCCAGAGTGGAGATGGTTTTTGCCTAGAAACCTTTGTACTTCTGAATACTCAGGTATTCAGTCCCCTCCTCCCAGAGCCCCTCTTCTCATACACACCTCTCCCCCAGGCTTTTTTCTGGCTTGAACTGCTGCCAAACTCCCACCAAGCTCCCAATTAAATATGTCATCCGAGGTTGGTGTCTGACGGATGAAGCCCCCATGGCGAGGGCCTTAATCACCTGACATGTGCCTGCCGATTTTCCCTTCATATCACATTTACTGATTAGTCTTTTCTTTGTCCTTTTTAAAGAAAATGACTGCTGCTGCTCATTATTTTTAGAGATGCCTCTATGGGATTTGGCTCACAGACAAAGCAATATCTCAACCAGTGGCAAAGAACACAGATTGTTCCGAAGGATAAAAGGCAGAGCCACTTAAGACCACCTAAGTAAGGTTAACTAATAACCTGATGTGCCCAGTGTCACCGCCTGTGTCCCAGCTCATCTCCTACAACCTCACGCGAGTCCTCAAAGTTCCCTCACTGTTCTGGCTGGTGCTTTCCTCTCCTGGGGTCTTGTTTGCTAATTAACATGAGCTGCATAAGTGAATATGTCCCACATGGAAGAGGGGGAAAAACAGCAGTGACGTTGCCAAGTAACAGCTTTGAGTGAGTCCGAAACTCTCAGCTAAATGTCCTTCAACAACAGGAGATTGGAGATGACCATGGGGGAAGAGCTTTGAGACTGACCAAACTTCCAAGCAGCTTTAAGCCTTTGAGTTGCTCCAGTTTCACCTGGGAGCTGGCTCGCTGTATTCAGACCTCTACCAGATCAACAGCAAAGGGCTCTCCGAAAGGCTGTGTGTAACCCCAAATGACCTCCTTTAGATGAGCTCAGAAAACTTCTCAAAACCGCCACAAACCCATACAGCATCTAATAAAAGACAAAGCTAGAGTAGAAGGTGTTAGAACAGACTGAGCCCTGAAAGAGAAAGCTGCTTTGATTGAAATCATGAATTCCACAGTGTGGACTAGCCCGCATCTAAAATGCATATTAAAGTCTCATCTTCAGCATAATGTGGTGAGAAGCAGGGCTATTTAATGGTGACTAGGTTATTAGGTATTGATACGTTCTGGTGAGATCAGGATAATTTTCTTGGAAGTAAGAGATTCTTGCTCACATTGTTCTGGACCAAAGGAGCATGTTGTCATCAAGTGAGGTGCTTTTTGTGTTTTGTGTTCTCTTGTGCTTGTGAGAGAACTCCTCCTTTCATCCTTCTACCATGACCTGAAGCAGCCAACAGTGCTCTCAGCCTTCAGAGTCATGAGCTAAGATACACTTCTTTCCTTTATAAATTTCCCAGTCTCTGGTATCCTATATATATAGCCATGGAAAACTGATCAAGACACTGAACTTCGTGTAATTTGAAGCAGAGACCCGTGACACCAGGAGAGGAGTAGCCCTGTGTGAAAGCTAGGGTCTACATTCCAGGGGTTACATTCAGAGGCCTGTGTGATCCAGGTGGAATGTAGATACACCTTTAATCCGAGTATTCAGAAGGCAATGGTGGTCCCAAGTTTTTGATCCCTAAGAAAAAGAATGTGGAAGCAGACACAGGAGGTGGAGCTCAGGAGTCAGTGTCACACAGGAAGTGACATCAGAGATGAGTCAGAATGAATGGCAGGCAAAGTGACTAATCAAAGGAAGAATTAGCAGAGTGAGTCAGAGTGAGGACACACCCCCATTCTCATAATCTGTAAGATGGGCTCTCAGCCCAGAGAGGAGAGTTACCAAGTCAATTACAGGAGTTGCAGCAGTCAGTTAAAGAGTCAGTTACAGAGTCGGTGAGAATAGAGTAAGTTACAGAGTCAGTTACAGCAGAGTCAGTTACAGAAGCAGGATGGGAACAGTGAGAGCTCAGGGAGAGACATGGAGATACAGCAGAGCTGGGCAGAAGAAGTCAGTATCAGATGGGAAGAGTGAATCAGTTTGAAGCTGAGCAGAGCAGTTTTAGTCTGAGCCAATCAGAGATTCAGCCAGAGTCTGCCAGAGTCAGAAGACCTCTGTCAGAAACAGTAAACTGTCTTAGAAGGTCAGTTTGAACCAGTCATCTTGGAAAAGAGTTTGAGCCAGAACAAAAGTGAGTTGAACCAGAAGAGTCAGAGTTCAGAAGGAGCTAGTCTGAGTGGCTCAGTCAGCAGTAGGTCTTGGAGGCTGAGACTGAAGCGTTCTAGGTCTGGGCTAACAGTTTAAATGTTCTAGTCTCCAAGATACCAACATCCAGTCCCTCCTGTTTGAACGTTTGCTCAATCCAGTGAGCAGTTAGGGGGTACTGGGCATCCCTGAGAGGGGCCTGGATGTTTTTGCATCTAGGTGACACGTATCCTCTATTATAGACCTTTATAAACCTTTATGAAAAAAAATCAAGAGACAGAGACATAACCAAAGACCTTACAAAGATGGATGAACTCAGAAGTTCATCTTAAGGTTGACTTTTCTGAACATGACATAAAGTGAGACTATCTTCCACCATCTCAGAATCTACTCAAGATTACCACACATCATAATTACCTTCACTGGCTAGGCAGCTATCCCAGGCTTGCTGACCCGTGGTAATCTACATTGTTCTGTAACTAAATCTAGGTGACCTCCTCCTGGGCCACAGTTCTCTTCACAAACAGCAGTGAGTTAGAATTTGGGGAGACAGATCCATTTTAATGGTGTGATACTAAAGAGAGAGCAGTAGAAGTAGCTGGTGGAGGCAAAACAGGCAGAAAAGATGCTACGTCAGAGAAAGAGCATAGTCTCATCAACAGTATTTAACTTACATAACTTACATTAAGTGGTCCAAGGAAAGGCCTGAATGTGCCCAGAGGCTATGGGAAAGAACCTCATTTGTATGTGTGTGCATGTGGGTGCTCTGCTAGAGGGGACAAGCTCCGTGTCCTCTTCCAATCGTTTTTGCTTCTGTTCTCTCGTGTGCTTTTGGACACATCTGCGTGCGCTTGTACGGTTGATTTGGGACTTAACAATGGGGCACATTCAGAGAAACACATCATTCGTTCGTTTCGTCCTTCCGCAAGCATCCACAGAGACCCAGCTGGCCTAAGACAAGCACTCGACATGGCATCTTGATGAAATCAAGGTAAACATAAGACACGTGAGGCTGCTGCTGGTAGAACACGGATAACCGTTTAGAGTAAACCCTGTGGTTTTATGAGCTGAAGTGCTCTCTGATGATAAAAAGTACAGAAAACGCACAGACATCAGCACAGCTGTTCACTATCATCACCAAGTAGTATGTTGTGCACGTGGAGTGTGTGCTAGCCTTTGATGTGACTGGTGGTGCGCTGGGTTTGTTTATTCCAGAATCACAATACAAGTGACGAGTCGGACTGTGGCTGCATCCCTGGGCAGTGGGATTCTTGGCTCAATGGGTACACGAGCACCAACCCTGATGTCTGAAACACAGTTCTGCAGTGTGTGACTGTACTTCACCCACGGCCCCTCCTAGAGAGTGTGTCTCCCTTGATTTTACTACTGCCTTCCAATAAACCAGGAGCAACTTGGCAGCTGCTCTTTTGTGATTTCTCCTCTCCAACCCTTGGATATTTGGATTGTCAAGGAATTCGTTTTGAAGCTTGGGCAGCTCCTTTAAGGAAGGCCACAGTGTTTAACTTGCAAAATGAAATAGCTCAGTTTTGTCCCTTGTGGGGCTTACAGTGCTGTGGGGAGACCAATAATGATCGAAACGATCAGAACTGTAAGAAAGGAGCATAGGCAGCAAAACATACTGGAAAAACAGAGCAAGGAGCCAGCCAAGAAAGCCCATGAAAGAATCCGTATGCAGACTATGCTGCCTGCGACTCAGCACACAAGGGAAATGTTTTCAGACAACCGAATGAGTAACCTTTAGAGAATTTATATACAAGTAAAAATGGACAAAATCGTGGTCTGCATGAAAGGCTTGAGACAAATACAAATTAACCAATTAAATTCAAAGTCAATTGATTAAAGACCATTAGCATCTTTTTCTGCTGTACTAGTCAGGGATCTCTAGAAGAACAGAACTGAAAGAATGAATAGACTGACAGACAGACAGATGATAGATAGATAGATAGATAGATAGATAGATAGATAGATAGATAGATAGATAGAGAGATAGATAGATAGATAAAGGATTTATTTAGAGTGGCTTGCAGGCTGTGGTCCTACTAGTTCAATAATGGTTGACTACCAATGGAAAGTCCAAGAATCCAGTCGTTGTTCAGTCAGTGAGGCTGGATGTCTGAGCTGGTCTTCAGTATACATCAGAACCCTGAAGAAGTAGGCTCAGTTGCCAGTGAAGGGATGGTAAGAGTGAGAGCAAGCAGGCAAAGACAAGCTTCCTTCATCCATGTCCTTCATACAGGCTGCCAGCAGAAGGTGTGGCCTGGATTAAAGGCGGATCTTCCCACCTCAAGAGATCCAGATTAAAAGTGGGTCTCCTCAACTTAAATGATTCAACCAAGAAAAAATTCCTCACAGGTGTGCCCTGACACTTCAATTCCAGATGTAGGCAAGTTGACAACCAATAACATCACCACACCTTCCTTAGAAATAACTGAACGGCCACTCAAGTACCAGCAGTGTGTCCAGTGTGGGCATGGGAGGTGTCCGGTACAGCCTCAGCCCTTAAGAAGCAGAACAGATGCACCTGAAGATGTGTGTGCAGTAGTGCCCAGCCCAATGCACTCACCAGAATGTGAGTCTGCTGACAGGACATATCTGGGCACCCTGCTGGATGAGCTTCAAGGAAGACAATCCCGAGACACAGTGAGAGATCAAGAGGGGCTGCAGAGTTGTGAACCTGGTTGTATGAGTTACACTCACCCACAGCTAGGAATGACAACAGCACAAGAATTAACAAGACAGGTGGGAATTTACTGTTCATAGCATCATACATGCTGCTGCTCATAAACAGAAGTGGGACTGGAGAGTCTCATACAAGATGAAAATCTGGGCAGCAGAGAAGGTGAGGCAGAACTTGCCAGACTGGACAGGCCGTCCAAGTCGGTGGGATTCATTCCGAAAGACTTAAACGGTCATCTATGGTTCTTGTTACTCAGCCATAATAGCACAGGAGAATCAACGCTGCTTTTGAGAAGTACCGTAGAAGGAAACCAACATCTGCAAGTGTGGGAGCATCTAGAAGGCTCAGCAGTGCGTCAGGACCATGCTGCACGAAAAGCCCTCAACTTGC
This sequence comes from Cricetomys ansorgei, assembly GCA_026225945.1. Classification (NCBI taxonomy): domain Eukaryota; kingdom Metazoa; phylum Chordata; class Mammalia; order Rodentia; family Nesomyidae; genus Cricetomys; species Cricetomys ansorgei. The sequence goes on from JAMJFZ010002302.1 coordinate 21,019, forward strand.
CTCTAAGGCCGCAGTTCTCAACCTGTTGGTTGTGACCCCTTTGGGGTCAAATGGCCCTTTCACAGGGGTCACGTAAGCCCATCTGCATATCAGATATTTACATTACGACTCATAACAGTAGTGAAATTAGTTATGAAGTAGCAACAAAAAATATTTTTTTGGTTGGGGGTCACCACAACATGAGGAACCCCATTAAAGGGTCACAGCATTAGGAAGGTGAGAATCATGCTCTATGGGGGGTCTGAGCTGAGTATGGCTTGTTGGGAAATGAAACTATTAGGAGACAACAGAGAGGCCATTTCCAAAGGTCAGCCGAGCCCTGAGTGGAGCCTGGGCCAATAGAAGCAGAGACTGGACACCAGAGTTCTGGAAGACACAGAGGAAAAAGACAAGGACAATGTGTGTATGTGTGAGTGTTGGGAGTGGGGCTTGTTAAATTTACGGCCAATTAATGTTTGCCGTAAAGCAGACCCCAGTGTTCAGCGTGGCCGTCTCAATATTAAAGGCAAGCTTCGAACAATAGAGTGCTGTTTTCTGCACTTCGCAGCTGTCAGAGACCATTTAGCTCTCTGTATGTTTCCAAAAAGCAATGCCTATTTTAACCCCTGGGGTTAAACACTGTGGTTAGGCACAGGGAGACCTGGCTTAGATACATGGCGTTGGGGCAGAGCTTGCCTCTGCCAGGAGTGAGGGAGGGCTCAGCCAATCAGGACACGCAGTGCACATTGGAAAGAATGGAAGGAAAGAGAGGGGGATGGGCCAGGAGACAGAAAGATGAGGAAGGCATGGAGGGACAGGGAAGGCAGGAGCAGAGGTCAAGGGGGAGGGATCAGAGGAGGGGAGAGGGGGATACTGAGATTCGACTCTGACATGGGCTGAAAATGCAAAATTAAAACTCCATTTGCCTTCTTAGTTGAAACATAAGACATTATATATATACTTATGAGGTACTATGGAAGGGTACCTCAGGGAGAGTCCTCTCTTGGCTAATGCTCTTCTCAGTGTTGAAAGGACCTTGCTGAACACTGGAGTCTCTCTGATGGTAACTGTCTCATTTCCCTGTGGTGAAAACGCTCAGAGCCCATTCTTCCAGTTGTTTGGCATTTGATTGTTTGGGGTTTTTCCAGACAGGGTTTCTCTGTTGTAACTCTGGCTGACCTGGAACTCACTCTGTAGGCCAGGCTGGCCTCGAACTCACAGAGAACTGCCTGCCTCTGCCTCCCCAGTGCTGGGATTAAAGGTGTGCGCCACCACCACCACCACTGCCTGGGTTGATTGTTTTGTTTAAATGCACATGGTGCTCTCCTTATGTACAGCTGCCCTACTCTCAGAATCCAAACACAGCTAGTTAGTAATACTGGCTCCTCACCCCTGCACCCCATCCTCCCCACCCCTGCTCCCTCAGCCTTCCATCTCTCCCCAGCATCTGGTGGCCACCATTCTGCTTTCAATGGCTATGAGTTAATTTCCATCTTAAGACTTTTCTTTTTTATTCGAATGTAAACCTGGTCATAAAGGAAGATGTGAAATCTCAGTTTCCAGACTTGAAGTAAATTTCCCAATTATTAATGACTCAGCCTGGGCTCCAACTATCTCAACACAGCTTATATTTAATTTTCAACTTACTTTGCTTATTTTACAACATATCCAAGCAGCACATAAAACACGCACTGATTTTTCTGGTTTCTGAGTTCCTTCAATGGCCTCACTGTTCCCCAGAACCAATGAAAGCAGTGGTGTGATGTCTTCCCTTTGGGGTAGGATTCTGTATTAAAAATATAAATCTAATACAGGTACTAACTGGTGACTATGAAGTTTGAGAAATGGGTTCATTGTTCTAACTAGACAAATGTTATCTTTCTAAACTGAAGTCTTCGGACTGTCATCTAACTTTGTCTGTTTTGCAGGGGGATGGGGGTCAGAGGTGGGTAGTAAACCTAGAGCTCCATGAATACTGGGTGAGCACTGTACTACTGAGCTACAGTCCTGGCACTTAATTTTGTCTTCTGAAGTGATACTTTTATTTTGGCCAAAGCAAAGAAAACTAAGTAATTTAGAAATTTTAAAAAAAGAAAAAAAGAAGGAACAAAGGAAGGAAGGAAGAAGGAAGGAAAGAAGGAACAAAAGAAGGAAGAAGGAAGGAAAGAAGAAAGGAAGAAAGGAAGGAAGGAAAAGAAAAGACCTCAAATCTAAGCAGCCAGAAATAAGTAGTGTTAAGTGTCTAAAAATATTATTGTCAGAGAATCTCAACCAATACACAGACAGAAAAAAAGAATAAAAATTGATAGGTAGATGGATAGGTAGAAGATAAATGAGAGAGATGATTAGATCGATAGATAGGTAGCTAGACAGATGATAGGTAGATGATAGAGAAGAAATACATGATTTGGTTATACACAGATACAGGAAGTTATTTGCGTATAAGTATTTTGCTGTGTGTGTTCTAGTGACCATGGAGACCAGAAGAGAGCTTCATATTTCCCAGAATTGGAGTTCAGACACTCGTGAGCCTCCATGTGGGGGCTGGGAACCGAACCCAGATCCTCTGGACGATCAGCCAGAGACTGGGAACATAACTCAGAGGCCACACAGTTGCCTGTTATGCGTGGGACCTGGTTCTGAACCCTAGAATACAAAAGTAAGAAAACAGCAGAATGCCCAAGGCCCAGAGTTCAGTCCCGACACTGACATGACAAACAAGGAAAACCGAGACATTTTCATGTAAAAATATATTATAAGTCGTTTGATGAGAAAAACAAAAGTAGAGAAAATGTAACTATGCATTCAACAAGAGGGACAGCGTCATGGCCTCGGGTGTCTGGGACTGCAAAACACCAGAGACACCATCTGTGGGAGAACCCAGGGCTGACAGAAAACAGGGACGATCCTGTGAAGGGGAGGGGTGAGGCCAGCTCTATCCAGCCTCTGCAGAAGTGACAGATGAGACAGCAGAGTTCTGTCCACGTAACACAGACCTGAGAGCCAGCCTTGACATGGTAATCACTCAGACTGAGACAAGGTCTTCTACACAAGATGGGTTATATGTCTCCTGCCATGCTCTATGTTTAGACATTCGAAAGCTACTTCAAACTCAGGCTACCAGACCTGCACACACCGTCTCCCCGAGTGGCTCTCTTTGTGTCTGTGATGTGAGGAGGCACACCTGTCCTCCAGGGTCACAGAGGGGTCATGACTCGGTCCTTCTCTTACAAACTATTTTCACCTCACTGAAATCTCCCCCATCACCATCCTAACCACCATTGTCCCTGTGGTCACATTCTCTCTCCAGTCCGTTCTCCAAAACACAGAAGCATACCCAGGAATCTGCAGCTATGTGAGGAAATGGCCTTATGAAACTTTCTAATTATTACCAGTTCTTTATCCCTAAACAAACAGATTTCTCAGGGTGTTTTTTTCTTATAGAAATAGGGGTAGTGGTTAAGCAGATTCTAGTCCAGTGGGTCTGTGAACCATATTAGGCCGTTTCTATTACTAGAACAAAGCAAGACGTACAGACGTTGTTCATCTGACAACTTTTTAAGACCATGAGTCCAAGATCAGGTGGCCCCACCTCTGTGGCCTCTGTTGAGGGTCCCACGGCAGAGCGTGCCAGATGGAGGGAAGATTGCATGAAGACAGAGGAACTCAGGGACCAACTCCTTCACGTTATCTCTATAGCAACTCACTCTGAGGGAGTTAACCAGGTACTCAGAGCTGCGTGCTCCCCAGAGTGGGGCCTCCAGTCCCAATCACCTCATGCTAGGTCTCATTTTTGAAAGGTTCTACCACTTCAGCTCCGGCACACGTGGTCCTCGAAGGACACACTCAGACCATATGTAAGCCATCACGCGGGCTGTGCAGTAATAACTCTGCCCTGCAATCGAGAGTACAAAAAAACCCAGCCTCAGACAATACAGAAATAAATAAATCAAGCCGTGCTTCCGAAAAATCTGTTTACAAAGCCAGAGGCAAATATTTTAGCAAGAATTAACACCAATCCTTCTAAAAATCAACAGAAAATAGAAGAGGAGGACTAGAAAGACGACCCCTGCAGGGACCTGTGTTGGGTTCCCAGCACCCACATTGTAGAAGAACACTTGGAGTAAGTTTTTGTTACTTTGGTTTCTTTCAAAATGCAAAATGGCATTGGGATTATGTTCGTGTCCCCACCCCAGTTGTGGTAGAGCTGTTTTCGAGTTGGATTTGGAATGCTTGATGCAGGTGGCTATAATTTGGTTAGGTGCAGTCATTCTGGCACCTGTAGCTTGTTTTGGGGATTCTGTGTCACATGGGTTTATGGGAACTTTTGGCTTAGGGTACAAAAGGTCTGAAGCCCCAAGAGTCGGGGTGGGTGTTGGTTGGTGGTTCCTTGGTTGGGTTGCTGTCATTGGTATGATAATTCCTAAAAGAACAAAGATTGGAGAGATTGAGTTTCCAGACCGTGAGCTGAGACGCTAGTCTGACTCACTGTCAGCTAGTCCTCTTCAAGTTTAGGACAGCCTAAAAGAGGCTGTGAAGATTCCTACTTTCTCTCTTTCTGAATCAAGGCTGCTTGCAAAAGTGGTGAAGATTTCTTTCTATTTTTCCTCTCTCTCCCCCTGAATTGAGGATAAAAGATTGTAGCGTACTGCTACACCACATTGGGGCTCACAACCATCTGTTAACTCCATTTCCAAGGGATCTGCTGCCCTCTGGCCTCTGAAGGTGCCTGCATACACATGACTAAAAACTCTCAAGGCACATAAATGCATCAATAAAAATAAATAAGTCTTTAAAAGAATAGGAAAGGAGAAAATATTTCCTGACTCATTCTATGTGTCCAGCAAGACTGTACCATGCAGGTTATAATTTTTCAACTCAACTCAAAGACAATCTAATTCTTTTTAATGGCAAAGGAATTGTCTTCTTTTTCCTCCAAAGAGACTATAAAAATGAGTAACAGGAACACAAAAAAGAAGCTCAAAAATCACTAAAGTTTTGAGAAATGTGAATGAAAAGCCCAGTAAGGCTCTGTCTCACACCCACTATGGTGGTTTGAACCATGGGAGTAGAGTGGACGGGATGGCAGGATGGCCGAAGATGTGGAAAGCCAGAACTCTATACCCTGTGAGAATGCAAAATGGCGCCGCTGCTGAAATAAACATTTGGGAGTTCCTTCAAAACGTTAAGCACACAGAATAGACCCTAGCCATAACCCCCAAAGAGCTGAAAACACTGTCCTATTGCTCCCTGTTGCTATGAGTAAAACCATGACCAGAAGCAACTTGAGAGGGAAGGGGTTTATTTCAGTTTACACTTTGCAGCCCACCATCAAGGGAAGCCAGGGCAGGAGCCTGGAGCCAGAAACTGAAGCAGAAGTCATGGAGGGATGCTGCCTACTGGCCTGCTCCCTCTGGCTTGCTCAACTACCTCTCTTATACAGCCAGGGCCCACTTGCTTCAGGATAGCACGGCCCAGTGTAGGGCCCTCCTCCCTCAATTATGAATCAAGAAAATGCCTCACAGACAAGCTCGCAGCGCACTCTGATGGAGGCAATCCCTCAGCTGAGGGTCCTTCTCCCCAGGTGTGTCTATGCTTGTGTGGTGTTGACAAAAACCAGCACAAACACGAGCTACAGTTTTCTGCTTCCGGATAGCTCTCTAGCAACTTTTGGAACCAACTTAGATTATCCCTCAGGTAGACTCTTGCCAAAGCCACCCCGGGTCTCCTTGCTCCAACATCACTCTGTTAGGACAGTGATTTGAGCACTTTCTAAAGCCCACACGTGAGGTTTACAGTGATAAGAACTCAAGCACTGGCTGAGTTCCTCCACACCACCTCTTTCAAGATCTACGCCTTTGAAAATGCTGCTTCTTATGTGGGTTGGGATCAGCTCTTCAATGAGGTGATCAAGTTCAAATGAAGTCACCAGTATGGATGGACCCTGACCCAGCACGGCCAGTGTTTTTGCAGGAGGGGGTGGGTAAGACATGGCACAGGGTGACCACGGGAACACACGTGGAGAAGGTGGCCATCTGAAAGTCAAGGAGGCAGGTCAGGTCTTAGAAGAACAGGCCCAGAAGACACCCTGGTCTCAGATTTCCTATTTGGAGAATTGAAAGAAAAAAAATCTCTGTTGCTGAAGGCACCAGGCCTGAGGGACATGATTACAGGAGCTCCAGCAGATGCGTGTTTCTTACTGCCTGAAGCTTAGTCTTTTGCATTGAAAAGATGGAAAATCATGTCTACCTCCCGGAATTGCTGGGAACAATATGCAGGGCCCTAACATAGTTCCTGGCCCTGGGACAGAGGAGAGTAACAGCTGTGGTTGTAGAGGTAGTGTTCCCATCCTAGGTGGCTCCCCACCACCCAAAGAAGAAAATCCAATCTTCTCAGCATGGCTACATGACCTAGATCCACAACTCTCAGCTCCCCTCTTGCAGACATTATAACTCTGAATGGCTTAGCTTGCTAGGACGCCACATTGTCTTTCCTGTCCTTTGCTTTCTGGTGGCTTTTCCCTCCAGCATTCTCTACTCTTCATTCAGATGTAGTCTCAAGAGACTTCCCATGCCCACTTCTGCCCCCTGCTGAAAATGATGCCCACAGCACCCCACCTTTAATTCAGCTGGATCACATATCCCCATGTAATGAGTGCTTCTGACCTATCAGACTTCCCAGGGGCTCTGGATTCCCTGAGAGCTTGTGCCTGATTTATTACGTCCCCAGCATAGATCCTGGCATAGCCCGTGAGCTAACTCGCCAACTATCTGTTGAATGAATGGATGATTCTCTTTGTACCTCCAGCTGTGCTTTTGCTGGGGTGGAGAACTTTCTAGACGTTTCCCACTGTATACTCTAGAGCCGGACAAAGCCCACGCCCGGGCCCAGAATCACACAAGTCTACATCCAGTAGATAAACTGTATGTGTCAAAGTATGAGAAGGTTAAAAAATGTGTTCTATTCAACAAAAGAAACCCTGATGTGCAAGCAAGACATCTACACAAGCCACAAAGGGAAGACGCTTTCTAGAAAAAGAAGAAGAGGTCAGCAAAATCAAGGAGTTCGTTATTTATAAGCATTCTCCTGGCATCGTGCCAACTACCAGGCATCTCTGTGCTCATGTCAGCATGGTGGTCTCCACAGAGTGCACCTGCATGCTTCACAATCCTGCTCCTTCTGCCTGAGGAAGAGCAGCTCAGGCAGGTAGACTCAAAGCTTGGTCAACACCAACCATTTTCCCTCATAAAGGCTGGCCCAGCTCTCCTGGCCCAGAATACTGGCAAGATGGGTCACTGTAAACACAGTATCAGGAATTCTGGACTAGTGACTTTTTCTGTAAAAAGGTATTTAAAACGTAACAGTTTTTCTTCTGAAAGTGACAAAGGTGTGGCTGTTCTCTGCTCTTTGAGTCTAAGCTCTCAAAGGCTGCTGGTACTTTTCTCACTGACAACTTGACTCTGCCCCTCTGCCCCAGCTGCTAGATTTCTAACTTGTAAAAGGTTTTTAAACCTCAGCTCATAGGGTTAAGAAGAAAAGGAACGTAAAAGAAGGAAAGAAAAGCCTTTACAGTCCTTTCTGACTGACTTAATCTGTCTAAGTCTGAGGAACTGAACTAACTCTAACCCACTCTGGTTCAGCCTCTCCCGGCATGGCAATTACTGAGAAGATCTAAACTGTAACTTTTCTAAAGCCCCAGCTGGTCTACTTTATCTGAGCCTTATTTCTGCCCGCTTCTCTATCATCAGCTTTTGTGCTCTCTCTCTCTCTCTGTTCTAGAGCAACTGCTTTTCCAATTTTCAGTGTCCCTCTTACATACCTCCCTCCAAACTGTTCCCAGAAGTCCAAGTGGCAGGCAACCACAAGGGGAAGGGCTTCTCCCTGGCAAAGACTCACTCTACATTCTTTACTCTAGGGTCCCATTTTGGCTTTACCTTCAAGAACTTGAGATTACAGTAGTCCATTGCCCACCCTCCAACTTATCCTCAGCAGAGACACCTCAAGACCCTTCAGTGAAAGCCTGTCTGTGCTTTCACACCTATGTTTAACGAATAAGTCAGCTGCAGTTAAATATTAGCGACAGTAACTACTAATAAACTGGGGTAGCTGGGGCTAGGGTGTTGCTCAGTGGTTAAGAGCCCACACTGCTTTTGCAGAAGACCCCAGTCCAGATCCCATTACCTATGTCAGGTAGCTCTCATCTGCCTGCAAATCCAGCTCATGATCTGACACCCTTTTCTGGCTTCTGTGGGCACCTGCACCCACACACACACAGACACACACACACACAGACACACACACACACACACACACACACACACACACAGACATACACACTTCAAAATAAAAATAACTATTAAAAATAGAACTATAGCAATATATGACAAGATTCTAACAAACATCACTATTGCTGTGCTTTGGGGACAATATTAGATTAGGGGTCACTTGAACACAAACACTGAGTTACAGCAATGGTCGGCTTGGTAATGCAAGGGTACCGACTGACCAGTGGGTGGGTAAGGTATCCAGCCTGGATACCTGGGGTGGGTAGTTATTCATACCTTGGTCTGCATGGATTAGAACAGATCAAGATTTCATATGCTACTCAGAACAGACCGTAATTTAGATTTCGGTCTAAATTACAGGGATTTTCCTTCGTATTTTTGGACAGCTAGAATTGCAGTAGATGGACCTGTGTTGAGAAGACCCTGCTGTGCACCGAACTGCTGACCAGTGGCCTCGCTGACTACCACTGCAGTCCCTCTCCTTCAAACACAACGTGGAGTTGTCACATTCACTCCATCGCTTACCATAACTGCTGAGAGCCTGAATCTGGGCTCTGAAGAAGCCCTCCCTGCAAAGCCTGGCCCTACTCACAGGAGCTCTGTCTCCTCCCTGTCCTCAGTCTCTTTGTCTACAACATGGGGACAGTCAAATGATTCCAGGCATGTAAACAGAATGCAGATTGTAAAGATATTAACAGACTATATTTTTAAGGGAAAGAAAAAAACTGTGCTTGGTATGACCAAGGTAAAAGCTGTTCAGCTCACAGCTATTAATGAGCTGCTTCAAGTATCTTTGGAAGCAATCTGAGTAGAAGTTTCAAATGCATGACATAATTAATAAAATATATTTGCTCTTGTCATTTACAGACTGTTTTTTTTTCTTTTTGGTAGCACAGAGGTCTGAAACCACGTAGCAGGTGTGTACATACCACATACATGCTTCTTTACACACAAGCACAGGCACACGTACAGGCTATGTTTATCTTAGAAGCAATGCCAGATAGCATTCTACCTAAAAGTGAGTTTCTTCTGTTTAAGATTGTGTGATTTGAAGCTAGGCATGGTACATCATGCCTTTAATCCCTTCACTCAGGAAGTTGGAGCAGGCCAGCCTTAGGCTACAACCTGAATTCCAGGGTGGAGTCTTATCTCAAAAAGACAAATACCATAGTTTGAATTGCTACAAATTCTATTTGCCAAACTACTGGTTCTTGCATTTTGCTAAATTAAAAATCCAAATCTCCAAGGCACAAAGAACAGCATGCTAGTGACCTTAACTTCACTGGGACTCTTAGCACTTTATGCTGAATACCCTGATGTCAGATCATGTGGGCAAAATGCCCTGGCTCCTGGTATCTGTTTCAAAGACAACAAAAATTACCAGAATAGTACACAGGAAAAAAAAAATGGTTTTTGTTCTTGAAGTGTGTGATTCGTGATTCAAATTTCCTGTCCAAGGCAATGCCCTGGCTCTGGGGACCTCATTCAGGAGAATGCTTGTGGCGGTAATGGGCCCAGACACTGGAGACCTGAGCCACTGAGGGTGGCAGGCAGTAAATGCTGTCGGGTCTTAGCTTCCCAGGAAGAAGCAGCCTACTGCAGATGTGCAAGGTTGGGAGGGGGGGGTGTGCGGGAGAGGGGGTTGTTTAATCTAGAGCTGCAGTGCATATTGCCAGCACCAGCTGCAGTTTGCAGGGCCACCACAGTCCACGCCGCCTCTGCCAGTCGCAGAGATCCAGGTGAGAAAGAAAACAAACCAAGCAGCCACTTTCAAATGGCTGAGTTCATGTTTTCAGTGAAAACACTCAGGGTTTGCGACGTCCAGTAAATCACCTGTCGCTCCGCTGTTTGTACTTTTCAAAATACTTATAGACACATGGCGCTTAAGCTTTGTGAGACATGTCTATGGAGCTTCAACCCTTACGATTGGAATTCTAACACGGCCAAAAGCTAACACATCAAGCTTAGCTTTTACAAGATTGAAGAAACTGCACATTATACTTTTAAAGGTTTAGGGTGATACCTATGGAGATATCAAATCTACACAATGCAGGCTTTACCCAGAGTGCACCGGAGCCAAGAAGGTGAGGTTCAGAATGACTCTTGAAAGTTGGATGACAAGTGTTTGTCTAAGGGATGGAGAGTCCAGCAGTGTGAATTAGGGAAGGTTAAAATTGAGGTTGTTGGACACAGAGCAGCCAGCGCTAAGTTTCGAAGCTGGGAGGAGCTTAGCATATTTGCAGGAAGTTAGGAGAGCAAGCCATAATCAAAGCCGCATAAAAGGCCGCCAGTGAGACAGAACCTACGCACCATGACTGACGCATCAGGACCTGTCGCTGAGGACTGTCTTCCTCCATGCTACAGGCAGCTCAGCCAGCACTCAGAGAACAGCAAGCCTTCACTTCACATTCCGTGATTGCAAAGTGGGTCTTGCCGTGATAATCTCTCATAATGATTCTGTAAGATGACGAAGTACTCTGCCTGTATGCATCTACATACCCCCTTTTCTGAAGGACACGTAAGATGGTTTTCAAAGATAATACAAAGCACAATGAAAGGCCATCAAACTAAATGAGATGAGAGAGAAAAGATCAAGAAAGAGTAAAGTATAGATGAAAAGGAGACAAAGATAAACTTGGTGCTAATTACAGGCCACATGGAGCTATAAGTTTGCCTCCTGACAGCCTGGAGAGAGACTTGAGGGTGACAGGAACTCGCTCGTTTAATCTGTCATAATCACACATATCGGTAAAGCCATCAGGAGCGTTACGAATTATCTGTGTCCAATCCTATCATTTCAGGAGGTGTCAGGTGAGCCTCTGGAGCCAGCGAGTGTGCTCTCAGAACTGGCAAGGGCAGGTAGAAGCCGCCTCTCAGAACTATGGGAACTCCTTCCAGGGAGGAGATTAAAGAATCAGAAGCATGCACTTCATCATGCATGAATGCTGGGGGAGAGGCTCATGAGGCCTCACCCCTCACAGAGGGACTATGAGCAGCCAATGGCTGCTGGAGGAGCGGGTGTCAATCACGTGGCCACTGATAAGCTGCCCATGCTCCAGTAATTCAGTGCCCATTCACGCTAGAAACCATAATTAAACATAATTAAACACGGAGTGGGGGAAGCACAGCTCAAAGTAGGAGGGAGGGTTTCCATGGGAGAGCAAAGAAGGTGAGAGGGGGTAATGAGGAAGAAAATGACCCCTCCAAATTTCAGTATATATCTATATGAAATTATTAAAGAATAAATTTTTTTAATTACTTTTTAAAAGCCAAAAGCAAACCAATGAGTAGATGCCACCTCCAGAGGATCAGAGAGTCCTACAGCTGATCGTGTTTCTTCTGCAAAAGCCATCTTGAAGATGTGAATGAAGGAGCATGCCAGGTTCCTTACTAGTTTGTCTAACTGTCATTGCCCCGTCCAACTCCAAAACCAGGGACGGCAAGACGCCTGCGCACCCTGCAGCATCAGAACCACTGTCTCTCAGCGAGATCACAGCACATCCATTTTCTGGTACTGTGACACAGAAGGTTTTTGTTTGGAGTTTACTTGATTCTGGGAAGTGGCGTGACCGCATGTCCTCACCCTGGTGGAGAAATGTGTTTTCACTAGAACTATAATTAACATCTTTGGAGCTCTCCATTCATAACAAAATGGTGTCGCTGAGGAGCAACCCACTTGTCCACCATTACTGTTGTCATGAAGGAAGAAAGGCATCCTTAGCCCGGGGCTGAGCCCACTGCTAGGGACAGCACTGTCGCTGCACCATCTAACCATAGCATCTCGAGAAAGAAATGAGGTGCCACACCATGAGACCATAAAAGAAAGGCGCAAACTGGAACCAAGGCCACAAGAGACATTTTGGGAGATTTGGAAAGAGGTAAAGCACCCGTCACATTGCTACACTCAAAGTCAGCAGAGGGGTCTCGTAGCTACTATGAAGGTCACACTCACATCAGAGGTTAGAGGGCAGGAGTCGTGTCTGCAAATGCTTCTTCTCCCACTGTGTCTTCAAGCCCTGGGACAGGTGTGTGTGCTTGCTAGTTGATTGCTGGAGTCACTGAGGTTGGAAGTCAGATATCCATAGCGAGGGCCATAAAAGTGGTCGTCCTCAGGGATGGGAAGATAGTGGCGCCCTCAGTAAAGCCCTCACCTTGCAAGCATGAGGGCCTGAGTTCTGTGTCCAGAAATCCTGTAGCAGCATGTGCCTAAATCCCAGAGCTGGGCAAGTGGACACGAGGAGGCTCCTGAGGTTCACAGCCAGTCTAGAATACTTAGGTAGCTCCAGGCCAACCAAAACCCCTTCTCTAAGAATGTGGACAGTGTTTCTGAGAACTACACCCAACCCAGTCTCTATGTACGCACACACATACATGTGCACTCACACACACAAGTGTGCACACACATGCACACAGTATGAGAGTACATGTGCACACACACATGCACACTCACACACACATGTGCACACACAGACATGTACACACATGCACATGTACACACACACTCACACACACACGGTGACAGTCCTGACTTTGAGAGCATATATATCAGCAGTAAAAGCGTTTGATTCTCTATCTGAGGATCCACACAACATCCAAGGGCATAGACAGACCCCATCCTGTTACTAGTTCAGTATTTTCCATTCTTTTAGAGTTTCTATAATTAGATGAGTTTTTTTAATTAGAGAAAAAAAGCTTTATACCATTACAAAGTAGTATTTTTAAAATTAAAAAGAAATCCTATCCCATTATCCCTTTCTCTAACATGCCAAATGTTTTTCCTATCGCCTTATAATTCACAACAGCACCCAAAGAAGAGAGCTCAGAAGTTCCACAGAAGACTTACTCATAGACAGCAGCTAGGTTGTAATTTAAGATGACTGCCTTAACTCGCCTCCAGATCTCCTCTCAGAGAGAGAGGGGGGGACTCTAGGTGCAGAACCAGTGTCTGTCCCTAGGGGCCAGGCAAGGAGGACGTAGCATTAATGTTACCTGGTTTAGCCTGTAGTATGCTAAGAGTTGTTGTGGGCAGCCTACAACTCTGAATGTGTGCAAGATAGGAGGGAACAAGAACTGCCCTTCTTGGTAACTATAATTGTTTGAGTGAGAATGTCCCCCACAGGCTCATGCATCTGAACACTTGGTGCCCAGTTGGTGGCGCTGTTTGGGGAGGTTGTGTGGAACCTTTAGAAGAACAGATGGATCTGTACCAAGCTCACATCATCCCTTGCTAGGTCTTTTGCTAGGTCCAAAAGGGCAGCATGGAGTCTGAAAAAAAAAGAGTTTGAGTCTGCTTGTTCTTCCTACAGAATAGATAAGGAAGACATAACAGCCTGCTGAGGTGGATACCTGTGTTAATTACAAGAACTGTGCAATTAACTCTTTCAAAGAAAGAAAAAACAGGTAAAGACAGTTCTATTTTTGCTGCTTGTTCCTAGGGCTGGGGTCAGGTTTAGGCTCCTAGAGGTATGGAGAGAGAATCACATTTTTTAAATAGACAATCTCTTTAGGAAATTACTATGTTTGTCTTGATAGACCTTAAGGGGAAACATCAGCTGTGTCTTCCTAAAGGCTGAACAAGGATTTCCAAATGATTACTTAATCTTTCCATTCAAGGTTAATTAATTAATTAAATTTTTTTTAAAAAAAGACCCAAACTAGTCATCACCTGAACACTCTGTGAAATACTTCTGAAAGTATTTCTTGAAGAGAAAATTATTCCCCTTCAATCATTTCCTCCTCTGATCTAGCTCTGCTCCAGCAATACAGACAACTCAGTTAGAAGCAAGGTTAAGCAAGTTTGCAAAGCTCCCCAGAGCACAGCTGGGCAGCTGCAGATGTCCACACCTGCTGACCACACTACAAGCCCAGCCTTACCCAGCACAGGAAGCTATTATTCCTTTCTGTTTCCTTCCTGCAGTCAGACAAATGCCAAGCAACGACAGTACACAACCAGACAGTTGTGTGTACTGTGGAAAGTACACCTCAACTGGAAATATAGTCTACTCCAAGAAGCTTAGTTCTGCCTGCCTGATAGCTCATGTGAGAAGGACATTAGGGCATGGGGACAGCCAAAACACCCCTCCAGGGGAAGCCGAGTCCTTGTCCTCACTGAACCTCTTGGGCTTTGAGTCAAAAGAGAGAGATCTGATCACATGCTATCATCCAATGAGTCATTGCTGGTACAAAACTGCTTGAATGTCTTGAAGAAGGTGGGGGGGGGTTCCTATTGAAATTAAAACTAAACAGTAGTTAGGCCTAAAAAATTATATTTGGAACAAAAGCAAAGCCTGTGCTTTAATGAGTCTTTAAGATGCTAAAATCCTAGATAAAAGCACTCAGAACCCATCAATTATAAGAACACAGACTGCAAACAAGAATTCGGCATCAGGGACAAAGACGAGAAGTCCGATTCAAAACACCTTGGCAGTCAGTGAGGCAAAATCACAATTCAGAAGGGGTCTCTGTCCTGAACATGATGGGAAAAGGAGTTTGGAAGAATTACACTAATTAATAAACTAAGATTTGAATTCTTGAGCCATGAAACGAGAAATCAGATTTGGTTGATGACATCCTTACTCACTGGGAGGGAAGACAGTTTATTTTCCTTTTCAAATATGTGATGCTTGGCTGGCCAGTCAGCTCAGTTGTGTAAGCTTGAATCCTCATGATGCAGGCCCAGGGTTGAAAATGCACACAGCCTGGTTTTTAATGAACACCATGATAGGACCACTGTCACTCATCCAGAGATTGATCTACAATCCCTAAGCACCATCTTTTTAGAATATGACCATTTTTCCCAAGTGAAAAGCCACCATAAATTTAGGGTTCATCGATAAACATATTGGGAGCAATTAAGACTTCCCATTGAGCCTGGGCATGTTACTTAGCCTCTGTGAGTCTTGGTAACCCTGATTCTCAAAGTGCTGCTTATACTACTACTATTGATCAGCCAGGAATGGTTCAAGGAGTTACTATCGGGAAAACTCCTGGAAGGTAGTGAGGCTTAGTAATGTTCAGGAAGTGTTAGCTGCGGCCATTGCTTGGATCTGGACCCAGCAACCCATATACTGAAGGCTTGGCCCCCAGACTATCACTATTGGGAGGTATAGAAACCTTCAGAGGTGGGACCTACTGGGAGCTTTAGGCTATTGGAGCATGTCCTTAAAGGAATACAACACTTCTTTTCTTCTTTCTCTCCTCTGCTCTCTCCCCTTCCTCCTCTCCTCTCTTCTCTCTTCTCCTCCTCCCTCTCCCGTCCCCCATGACAGCCATGAGATTATTGGTTTGGTTCTGTCATTCTGCCTCACCATGGGCCTAAAGTGATAGAACCAGTCAACCAGTCATAGACAGATACTTCTCAAACTGTGAGCCACAGTGAGCCTTTCTTCTTTATAGACTGATCATTTCAAGTACTTGTTACAGTGACAGAGCGCTGTCCCGACTGTTATTTTCTCACAAATTGTGGTTCAAATGAGAATGTTCCCGTACAGTCATGGATCTGAACACTTGGTCCCCAGCTGGCAGTGCTGTTGGAAGGATTAGGGGTGTGGTGTGGTCTTGCTGGAGGAGGCATGTCACTGGAGGTGGACTTTGTGAGTTTAAAGACTCACATTATTTCTAGTTTCTGTTTCCTGCTTGTGGCTTAAGATATGAGCTCTCATTGTCCTTGCATGGCCACGACTGTCACCTGCTACTGTGACTCACTGACACGCTGGACTCTTAACCTTCTGGACCCATAAGCCCAAATAAACCCTCCCCTCTATAAATGTCCTGGTCCTGGCATTTTATCACAGCGGTAGAAATGAAGCAAACATAAATATGGGTAGTGAATCAGAAGAATTTTATTCTTTTGTGAAAGCATATACTTAAGAAGAATCAATGAACCTGATACTGAAAAACAGAGAGAAGGTGCCCAACAGCGAGCCCTAAAGCAGTAGTTACACGACCAGAAAGAAGAACTTCCTAGAAGAGTGTGAAAGAGTCTCAGAGGAGGCACCTAAGTGGAGGCTTGTTTGACTAACCCTAAGAAACACCATGTGATTGGACGCTGGACTTCTCCCCAGGCAGAGCATGGTAAGGACACCACAGACATTGGGATCCCTGAGCCCTCTTCCACCTCATCCTCAGGGTGGGGGAGAGTGCCTTTTCCCTAAGAAGTCTAGCTGAAAACACTCCCCATCTGTGTGTTTATGGAACCACTTGTGGAAGGACAAACTTCAACAACCTGACAAGAAAAAGACTGCTCCCAAGATACAGATATGTGAAGGCAAGTTGCACTCCCCTTTGGAAGCCTGCTTCTGTCTGGAAGGAAGTATTGCTCAGGGCCAGGGATGGTGGGGCAGTGGTTGTGGGTCCATGGGACGGAGGCGAGTCAACTTCCTCTGTGACAATAAAGGCACACCAAACAACAGATTATCCCCAAGTTGGAAAGAGAGGGAGAAAAACTCTGACAGACAGAACCAATGCCTACAAAGGGAGCAGCTTTCCCAAACCTGATTATGAGCCCTGTGGCTTTAAAATTAAGGCAGCTTATGAAAGGTAACCACAGAGTCCTCTGTGGGTGTGGAGAAGGGTGCAGGGCGGGGTACTGACTCAACAGGCCCTCCGGGTCCAGGGCCAAATATAGAACTGGCCTTCAGTACAGAACCATTTGAACTTTTTTTTTTAAAGTTCTTTTTGTTGTTTTATTTTCCTTATGTAGATAGTTGTGGTTAATACAAGATGAGATCCATCCTAAAATTACAGAGATTTTAAACCCAATATAAAGTACTATGAGCACATAATCTCCACAACAGAAAGGAAATGCAAAGCCTGCGGATTTTTCTTTTTCATTCATAAATTATCACAGAGAGCTGGGGCTAAGGTGCTGGGATCGCTCTAACCCATGCACCTCTGTGGGAGTCCTTATTAATGGACAGTACTTTAGCTTCTCAACAGAAAACTTCAGGTATTTACCCATGCATCTGAAATAGAATAGAGGTCGCAGCCAAATTGAAAAGTAGCTAGACTTTTCTGAATGAACTCTGAACAAAGCCATTTATAAAAGAATCATTTCAACAACAGCACAGAGTGAAGAAAAGAACATGAGCTGCAAACCCTGCTCATGAAACAGTAGTGCCGGGCTTCCTAAAAACACGCAGGGTCCCACATCTAGAATTTCTCAATTCAAGTTTCTAAAGACTAGTGTTCTGATGAGGCTCCAGCTGCCTCCCATCCTAGACCAGAGGCCACATTTGGGAACTGTTGAGATGGTTTAAAGTCACCATAGCAGGCTCATAATGGCTCTCAAAGATACATCTATGCCCCGGCTCTGGAACCCAAGAATGCTAGTTCATGTGGTGGCATGACCAGCTTCTCCATTGTGGGGACCAAATGCCCAGCAGAGGCCCGCTGAGGAAAGGCTGACGTCCCAGTGGTTTCAGGACGAGAATATGTCACAGTAGGGAAGGCCTGGAGAAACAGCTGTCTGTGATATTCTCCACACGCTGGCCCACAGGGAAGAAGAGAACTCAGACCAGGACCCACAGCGGCTGTCACCTGCCAAGCCCACCCCAGCAGCCACTTCCGCTAGCTAGGCCACAGTAACCGAGACCTCCCAAACGCCTCTGGCTGGGGACCATGTGTTTGAGTGACTGAGCCTGGAGACATTCCACATGGAAACTGCAGGATATGGCAACATTTCCTCAAATGGCATTTAAATCAAAGGTGTCTGGATGACCAGCCCTGCTTTGGACTGTTTCTATCCTGCTCAGATTTTTATGTCAATGGCTTGCTCTCCTATTGCTGAAGTATTTGAAGGAGAAACTTCATTTTGAAGCTAATGAGATTGAACTGAAGTCATGTTGATTGGAACCCCCTGATGCCTCTCTCTGTCTCTCCGTCTCTCTGTCTCTGTCTCTGTCTCTCTCTCTCTCTCTCTCTCTCACACACACACACACACACATACACACACACACACACACACACACACACACACACCCTGTTTTCTCAGTCTGCCGTGGGAGGGCACAGGAAGAAGAAGTAGACAGTGGCAAGCCTGATGAGAGTCCTCATGGAAAAAGCCTGACCGTGCTGGTGCCCTATCCTTAGATTTCCTACCCTCCAGCACGAAGACAAACAAATGAGCTATTTAAGCCACTTGGTCTGCGGTGCTTTTGCTCAGCAACTAAGAGGGCTAAAACAAGACTTAGAGCCATGGAAAGCATCTCTGTAAGAGAAAGACTGCAGGAGGCTAGAGGTGTGGGATGGGAAAGAAGGAATATAACCATGGAACCAGATAGGTGTAAGAGAACTTGAATCTCAGGAAAGATGTGACCAGAAAGGGTGCTCTCCCTGGAGCATCCATGGTGAGCAGGACCTGCAGACCCTCTTGAGTTTAACCCATGGAAACTGACCTTGGACCTCCTGGCCTCATCCAAGCCTTCAAATACCTCAACATAGGAAGAGTGGTGCTTTAACATAGGAATTTAGACAGGCATAAAATCACATGGGAAACTAATACATGGTCTTAGAGTTAAGAGACTAATATACAAAACGATCTGCTGTTTGTAACAGACTGTCAACGCTGCCATGAGCAGCTCTGCGTGGGCAGGACCACATCAGTGACTGCCACACCCCCTGAGTTTTATCTCTGCCCCAATAGCAATGAACCACAGAATCCAAATGCTTTTGAACAACCAATTGCAGAAGGCAGTCCTGCTTCCAGCTGGCTCCTCTCCAGTCTCCCCGCATGAGTATCTTTCCCTCCTTTTTACTGTGAACCACTCTTCCTTCTTTACCTGCCCTTGAGCCTCTGCTGAACAAGCCGTCCTGTGTCTGCCAAACGCGCACACATTTTCCCTATAGTACCCAAAAGTTCTTTGCTCATAGAAAACAATTTAAGGCCAAATTGATTTACTACAACCTGCATTGTACAGATGGAGAAATAGAGATAAAGAGACCCGGAGAGACGGCTTTGCTACAGACTGTGTTTAAGGGCAAGATGAGAAAACAGATGTCCAAATCTCTCCCCGGTGCCTTCCCATCAGCTTGACTCACACCCAGTTCGGGACTGCCTCTAGAGAGCAGTCCCAGTTCTAGAGAGCAGTCCCAGTTCTAGACTGCTTCTGGAGAAGAGTCCAGGTCTAGAGGCAAACTGGGAATGGAGAAGGAGAGTCTGAGCGGGCAGCAGGGTGGAGGCTGACATGGCCTCAGGGCTTTCAAGCAGAAGGAACTGCTCAAAGACTCAGAGTCGAGATACCCCATGCACCATGCAGTTGGAAACAAGATAGGGAGGCGTTCACTCTGCTGATACCAGGTGGGAACTCTGGGCTTTGAAGACCAACACAACAGAGCTCAATCACAAACTGAGCACACATCATTTAGACATATTACTTGGCTTGTCAGAGCCTTGGTTTTTTTTCTATCTCTAAAATAGAATCCAAAATACCAACTAGGTAGTACTATTTTCAAGATCATAGAGTTGTAATTTATCATCAAGCTGAACACCTGCCCTTTGCAAGTTTGGAAAAGGTTAGCCTTCTGCTTCCATCTCTTAATACAACCAATAATAAACATGTAAGAAACTATTGCTCTATGTACTTACATATTATACATAGTAACAAGTAATAGTAAACAAGGGGCTGGAGAGACGCTCGGTAATTAGAGCACTGGCTGCTCTTCCAGGGATCTGGGTTCCATCCCCAGCATCCACATGTGTGGTGGCTCATAACTGTCTGTAACTCTAGTCCCAGGGAGTCTGACGCCCCCTCTGGCCTCCAAGAGTACTGCACACATGTGGTGCCTAGACACACATGCAGGCAAAACACCCACACACATAAAACAAAAATAAAGGTTAAAAAAATTAAGTAGATCAGTCAAAGGAAGATTCTACATAAGTCAGCAACATAGCTGTCTACACTGTGGTGGCTCTTTTCCCTTGCTAGTTATTTGTTTACTCACTGAATCTGAGGATGACCACACAGGAAGATATCATTTCCATATTCAGTGTAATAGCCAAGGGAATGGAAACAGAGAGACTGAAACACAGCTAATGAGCGGCAGAGCATGGGCTGGACCTCAGCCACCAAGATCTAGAGTACGCCTTACTCCCCTCTCTCTTCCAGCCCCCATTTAGAGAGCTTGCTTGGCCGACACCTCTTTTCCTGGGATAACTAATGGGGGGGGGGTTCACCCTCAGATTCCTTGTTCTGGATAGAGTAGTAACTGCACGGGGAAGAGGCTATTGGGATTTCTGTAGCTCTCATGGCTCAGTGAAGTTTTTCATCCTTCCCACATACACAGGCGGGGCCTAACAACAGACCCACTGGCCTTAGGCCCTGCAGACGATGATTAGGACAAGTTCTGGCCTGGAGGGAAGCAGGGCAGGGCTCCAGTGAGGATGGAAAGCCTCTCTGCCCTCAGATCCTTAGCTCTGGCCTGAGTCAGCTCTTCCACAGCCAGAGCCAGCAGCATCAGTGGGGTTTTGTTTGGTTGGTTTGTTTTTGTTTTGTTTTCCTTTTCTGCCTTGCAGATCTTTCCAGAGAGTCGAGTCCACGGAGCTCTTGGGTGTGTGTAACTAGGCCATGAGCACCCTTTGTAAAAACAAAGTTGTTCTCATCTGCCTCAAACATAGTAAGAGCCAGAGAAGGGCCTTGGTGCCAAGTTCTCCTGGAAGCCTTCCCTTCACACATCTGCCCCAGTCACCACCACACCCAGACCCCCATCACCATACCCAAGCCACAACCACACCCAGACCACCACCACAGACCACCACTACAGTCCCTCAATCTGTTTTAATTGTAAAGAGGATCAAGAGACTAGAAATTGTAGTGGGTGCCCTCCAAGCTCAAAGCCATGCCTGCAGCCTTACCATGAACTTAGACATTTCTCAACCACATGCACCCTAGAGTGGACCCCAGAGCTAAACTAATCGATTTCCCAGGGTCTCCCATCACCATCATGTGACCTGACGGATTTCATATAGACCACGTTTCTCTCAAGTGGATTGAACCAGTTGACTTCTAAGGAGCCTTCTTGCCCTGAGGGTCCCTGGCATTGGAAGCCACCATTCTGTTTTCCCAGTAATGAAAGAGGCTCCCCAACCATCCCGTACTTCAGACCTGTAAAGGACTCAGAGAGAGACAAGGAGATGGAAGTTCATGTCTAAGAAATTGGACTAACCCAGGTTAAGATTAGGCTGGAAAGCAAGCCCTTGGACTTGCCCTGTTAATGGATTCTCTATGAATTCAAGACATTTGTTTTAAAAGCTACTGGAATCCATGTTGTAATCCATCGAAGGTAAATACCCAAAGAATGCACAAAGACAAAGTTATGAGTATAGTTTGGAGATCTTTTGTTTGTAACTACACACACACACACACACACACACACACACACACACACGCACATGTGTGTGCATACCTGGGTGTGCATGTGTGTGTGCATGCCTGGGTTTGGAGGCCACAGAACAACCTGGAATGTGGTTCTCAGGCACTGGCCACCTTGGGGTTTGATACAAGATCTCTCACTGCTCTGGGCTTACTGATTAGGCTAGGCTGTCCAGTCCAGTGAGCCCAGGGATCCATACATCTGTGGTTCTTCAGTGCTGGGATCAACTACAAACCCATGCCAATATGCTCTACTGTTTACACAGGTTCTGGAGACTGAATGCAGGTCTCCAAGATTGAAAGGCAAGCACTTCATAAACTGAACTAGCATATTTCCCAAGCCCTTAAAGATCTTGGCTGGTTTTTGTCTGTGGTTCTAGATCCCATGAAATCAGGTGACTGTTCTAAGCAGGTTGGCTTTATAGCTGCAAGAGGACAAGGGCAACACTAACAGAAAACACAGCTTTTCAGAGTGACTTTCCGGTCAGAAATGGAAGCAAAGTCAATATCATCAGCTACATACAGCTCAGATGCGAGTTTGGTATTATTTCCTACTTTCCTGATTATTAGATTGTCAAACAAACAGCTTAGAGGTGACTCCAATTGGTCTGTTAAACCTGGCACAAGAGGTCAGCACAAGCTGAAGGCCTGCCCTGAAGTTAGCAATCTGAAATACTTACTGGGTCTGCACAGGGCTTTTGCCTTACAGATAGGTTAGAAAAACAAAGGTCATAGAGGAGAGAGTTGCTCTATCCTTAAGTTAGCCTGAACCTGCAGGTCAGGGGAAAGTGGAGCTCAGGAGTCACAGAGCATGGGCTGCCGCTGAGAACAGTGACCCTCCAGCTGTGTGGGACCTGTGGCCACAGCTTGAGATCTCCTCCAGCTCCCACCCTGCACCTTGCTCAAGCCTTTCCTGGATAACTCCATCCCTCTTTCTTTATAGCAGATGGATGAAGCCTGGTGTCTTCTCTTCCACTCACTCCTGGCATTCAGTAGACCAGTGCAGTGTCACCGTCTCAAGGCCAAGCAGAGAGCATAATTTTAAAACAGACAGTCTTTCCCTCCCACAACTCAGAAGGCTTGAAAACTCAGGAGTAAACAAGCCATTAGTCGTTACTGAAGTAAATGCAGAATGTATGTTCCGGTGTGCAGCATTGAAAATATCCAAGAGGGTCACCTGACCCAGCACTGAGGGCCTGGGATGAGCAGTTGAATGGCCAGCTACTTCACCAGTTGAGCTCCTTGTGGATGGTGCCTCCCCCCCTCATCCCCTAGCACACAGTGGCATCAGAATAAGGGGAGTTACCAGAACTCCATGCACATCCCCCCTCCAACCAGAATGAAGAAAAGGCTCTGGTTAGAGGCTCCCAAAAGATTAACACGTGGAGTCTGCTTTTCAAGGGAGGGATTCTATGTTCCTGACATTTTAAGGTAGGTTCCTAGGGAGAAAGTTCGTGTAGTTAAAGAATCAACTTCCGATGTAGTTTAATCTTGGAGTGGGGCTGGGGTGTGGAGTAGGGTTGTGGTTGGAGTAGGGGTGAGGCTGCAGTGGGTCTGGGGTTGGAGTAGGGGTGAGGCTGCAAGTGGGGCTGGGGTTGGAGTAGGGGTGAGGCTGCAAGAGGGGCTAGGGGTTGATGTAGGGGTGAGGCTGCAGTGGGGCTGGGGTTGGAGTAGGGGTGAGGCTGCAAGTGGGGCTGGGGTTGGTGTAGGGCTGGGATGTGGTATGGGACTGGGGTTGGAGCAGGGGTGAGGGTACAGTTTCCTTGGTACTGTCAGCTGGGAAGTGATTGAAGATATGTAAGATTACAGGAACTTGATGACAGCAGAGCACAAATCAAGAATGAAAAGAAAACACAATGCTGGATCACAAGATTCTTCTAAAAGGGTCTTGCAGGAGGGTGAGGTGTGGAGGGTTGGTGGAGCTTGAAAAGGGGAATGAAGCCTGAAGTTAAATGATCAAAGTCTGTGTAGAGCCTAGGCATGCTCACTCTCTCTCTCTAGCTAGCTCTTCCTCCATCACAGTCCCTGGCTTGTATTTCTCTATCTTCCCACTGAGAACTCATATGATAGAAACCAGGCAACGATGTGAAGAAGTTGATCCATGTCCTTGTCTCCTTCCAGCCCCAGGTCCTGCTTGATTTGGAAACCCTGAGCTGAGCATAGATCCCTTTGTTGGTGAAGTGATCTGGGCTCCACTTAGTTAATCAAGGGTACAGTGCAAGGTGGGGAGGAGCTTGGACCAGAATATTTATTTGAACCAGAGATGTCCTGTTCTAAAAGAAACAAGTAGGGCTGGGTTTGGATTTGCATTTAATTTAACCAAGATTTCTGCCCTATTTTCCACTTCTGTTACTGTGATAAAATATCCCAACAAAAAGCTACTTTGTGGGGAGACGGATTGTTTCAGCTCACAGTGTCACCATGGGATCAAGGGCAGGAGCTTGGGAGGGTCAACAGGAGCTTGGGAGGGTCAAAGGGCAGGAGCTTGGGTCAGCAGGGTCAAGGGGCAGGAGCTTGGGATACCTGGTCATATCACAGCCACAGTCAAGAGCAGGAGGCAGTGAACACGTGTGCCCGCTTGCTTGCTCCGCTGTGTTTTTCCTCTGACCCAGTTCAGGACCTCTTGCCTTGGGAATGGAGCTGTTAGTTCTGGGTTGAGTCTTCCCACGTTGATTCATTTAATCACTCAACCTTCCCACTGAGGAGCACAGAAGAAAACCTGATCCAGGCAGTTCCTGTGGTGGTTAGAATGAGAACGGCCCACGTAGGCTTATATATTTGAATACGTGACCCCTAGGTAGTTGAACTGTTTGGGAAGAATTAGGAGGTATGGCCATGTGAGGAGGCGTGTCACTGGGAGTGGGCTTTGAGTTTTCAAAAGCCAATGCTGTTCCCAGTTAGCTCTCCCCCTCCTACATGTAGATCAAGATGTGCGCTCCTTGCTCCAGCATCTTGGACTCTAACCCTCTGAAACTTTAAGCCCCAAACTAAACATGTTCTTGGTCACAGTATTTTATCACAGCAACAGAAAAGTGACCAAGACAATCCGTCCTTGCAACTTTTTCCCCGGAAGATTCTACCTTGTGTCAATTTGGCAATTTAAACGAACCCTCACAGTGTCCAGACATGGCTGCCTCATACCCTCTGACATCATGAACAGGCTAGACATGCCCCACCACAAAATCCCATGCAGACATCACCCCACCCCAGAGCCTCCACAAGCTTCCAGCCTTTTCTATTCTTTATAAACCCAGCCCTTCTTGTTCCTTTTAGAACAGAACATCTCTGGTTCAAATATTCTGACCCAAGCTCCTCCCCACCTTGCACTGTATCCTTCATTTACTACGTGGAGCCCAGATTACTTTACCATCAGAGGGATCTATGCTCAGCTCGGGTTTCTGTCCCATCCTAAGGACAAATAGCATATTTACCCTCCCTCCTAAGTCTCTCTCTCACTCTGGAGCTGTGGCAGTTTGAATTCAGGCTCCCTGACTTGTGACTGACATAGCTCAGTTGTAGACAATAGATTCCCTCTCAAAAACATGCGGGGCACAGCTCATTGAGTGGGGAGACTCTTTTTCATAGCAGGCCTGTCCCACTGGGAGTCACTGTCTCAGCCAGGTCCACCACTGAGTTTGAGTCCTGTGGGTTTGTCCTTAGGATGGGATTGCCGTCTGTTCTGCCCAGACCCACCCGCCTTTTGTTTTGGATGAGGCTCCTGTTCTCTCCTCTCACTGCAAACCCCAAAGAGTTGCCACATTGCCCTCTGTTTTTCTTCACACTTTTTGGCGTTCCTGTCACACCTCCTGTGAAATCCCAAAGTTTTCTGTCTCTTTCTCTCTTTGGAGTAAACTGTGACTTTGTTGGGGTCACTTAGAGGACTGTTGGTTAGGGGTTGCTTACAAGAGCATGTGTCACTCAAAGATGGCCTCGGTGAGGCCTCACAGGAGCTGTGTTTCTGGGGGCTTGTAGGCAGACCTACTGAAGGATCTCCTCTCCACAGCAATTGTTCGTTGCCCTTAGAACCTTAGAGGGAGTCTTGTCAGTCTCCGAATTTTTTTTTTTACTTTTGTAAGTTGTGTCAGCCTTCTGGGCCCTCCGTGTTTCATTTCCAAGCCTTCATTTCCTTCCTCTTTCCAGCAGGTAGTTGTTCAATCCAGAGGAAATAACTATACGCTACCAGAGCACATAAAGAATTCAAATATGTAAACACTGGGCTGAACAGACACCTCAGCGGGTAAAGAAGATTGCCGTCCACCTGATGACCTTAGTTTGACCCCCAGGACCCACAGGATCTCAGCGAAGGAGAGCGCTCACCCCTCAAGTTGTCTTGTGGCATGTGTGCACATACAGACAGAAAGACACACACACACACACACACACACACACACACACAAGCACTATGCAAAGCTGGATGTGTAGCTCACTTTTGCAATCCCAGCACTCTTGCAATGAGATGGGAGGCACAGTCAGGAGAATTCCCTAGAGTACGTGGGCTAGCCAAGCTGATGTACACAGCAGCCAACAGCAGGAGAGCCCTTCTCAAACAAGGTGCCCACACTGAGGACGCACACTGAGATTCCCTTGACTTCCACACGTGCATGTCACATTGGTGACTGCACTCACAGATGAACATGCATGAATCTGTGCATGTGCACACACGCTGGGGAGGGGTGAAGTGTAATGAAAGAAGCTTGGGAAACATCCAAATAAATATTTATTTATAAACAAATATTTATATCCATGTATGTGTATATATACATATGTGTGTGTGTGTGTGTGTGTGTGTGTGTGTGTGTGTGTGTGTATGAACAAATATAGAATGATCAAACTCAAACGACCCCACAAGGAAGATAAATGAATAGCTTCTTTTTCTGAAACTGTCTCTGGAGACTGCACAGAGAGCTGACTGAGCTGATTCCAGGTGAGGTCATGTGCAAAGACAGGAAAGGAGACACAATGGTGGTGTCCATCTGTAGCAATATTGTCAGCAAAGCAAAAGCCAGTGTAGACTTGGGGGTGCTCAAGGTACAAACAAGATACTGCATTAGCCTCCTCCTGACGTCATGACAAATTGCCACAAGCTTGGTGGCTTAAAGACTGGATGAATCCATTACCTTACAGTCCTGGAAGCCAGAAGTCCAAAGTGTGCAGAAACAGAGGTGCTTGTGGGGCAGTGATACTTCTGGAGTCCCAAGGGAAAATCCATCTCCTTGTCTTTTCCTGTCTCTGGAAATGTCCTACACTCCTTAGCTTGTGGCCCAATATTGCTCCAGTCTCTGGTTCTGTGGCCACATTTCCCTTTCATTCTCTGTCCCTCCTATAGGAACATTTGGGTAAATCAAGCCATTTCTCCATCTTAAGATCCTTGGTTCAACCACATGTGCAGAATCCCCTTTTCAGGGATTTTGGTGATTGGCGCATTGGGTGGAGGCATTCTTCACCTACCGGGAAGTAGACATAACCATTTCAGACGGAAATGATTGTTTTTTGGAGCCTGTGGCGCAATACTGGGAGACAACAGAAAGGAAATGTGTCTGTAATCCTCTCATGCTCCCCAATTCTCTGACAGGGCGATTGATCCCTGGCCCAGAAACTCGGTATGCATGCCTCTCTCCCAAGCCCCCACAGGCTAACATACCATTATTTTTCCATGGTCACCTCCAGACCCTTTTATTTTGATAATTAATCACTCAATAGATGCTTGCTGAGCACCTCCCTTGTAGAAACTATACTGTAGGCAACCAGGACACAAATCGCTAACTGCCCTCACTCTGGAAGAGAAGATGCAGAATGAACACAAAGCAAAGTGGGGAGTGAAGCAAAGTATTAGAAATCGGCACGCGCTATGCGGGAAATGGCTCTGGGAGGGAGTTGGAGAATGCCACGCTGAGGTTTGTGACAAGGCTGGACATGGTAACTTAGAAAAGCACCCTTACAGGCATTGGGAAGCTAGAGGGAAACAGTCTCCCAGATTTTACAAAATCACGAAGTCATGGACAGAGAGCACGCGTACTATCTCGATGCCACGGAGTGGACAGGGAGAGATCACAGATGCAGGCCAGGTCAGTAATGGACCCAGCTGCCAAGAGGTTTTCCCCACCAGGCTGCGAGGGACCATGAATTCAGGACAGCAGGGACCCCTCCGCAGCCTCTGGTGGTGCTAGTTCCGCAAATAACCTTTTACAGTCAGGCAGCACTGAAGGAAAGAACCAGTTGAGGCTTCCCACCAGGTAGGGAAATGAGGCTTGGTGGTCTCTCCCGAGCTTCACCAAGGACTTCGCTTTCCTTCCTGTGTGGGGACAGAGACCTAAGCGGTCTGTCTTAATGCAGAAACTTAGATGCTCTGCACAGTGGCTCCTCCTTCTCCGGCCTGGCGCACACTGCCGCTGCCTTGCAATGCCCCTGCTCACCTGCTGGGCCTCTCATCAAGAGCTCATCCCACAATCCACCAGTGGCAATGAATGTCCTCCTTCCCGGGAGATCCTCCCTCCTCCACCTACCTGCCCAATGCACAAGCCGCAGCTGACTTTTGGAGAGAACACAAGGAAAGGAGGGAGTTTCTGGGGTGTGGAGGGATGGAGACCTGGACCCGGGCTGTTGGGAAAGGGGACTTTATGAAGTCCTTTTGTTCCCCTTGCTGCTGGGAGTGACAAAGGGTTAAGCAATTTGCATTACTGTATCTACGTGCAGGCCTAGAGGGCCCAGGCTGCTCCTGGGTGGTCTGGTACAGTCTCTGCGACAGCCTATTAGCAGTGGTGTCTCCGTGTAATTTATGGAGCTGTCAAACAGCCTTCACCAGGACAAGGGAATCACGGGCACACTGGACGCCTCACTCCTTCTGAGCAGGGAAGTGAACGGAGGTAGGGAGAAAGGAAATACCTCCAGGTGCCACCCCCTCACCCTCCCGGTCCTCTAAATGACAACTTCTCTCTATAGAAAAACATCCAGCTGCCTGCTGGGGACCACATTTACAGAGCCCCTCTGTCTGCAACAGGCCAGCAAGTGCAACTCCCAGGGCTGGCCCACTGGCCAGAAGGGCTAGGAAAGCTGGCAGCGAGCCACAAACTCCAGCCGCAAGAGGGGCACAGATGTTGTGTCCACCCAGCCAGAGAGGCTAGAGCGGAGACCCAGTGTGTCAGCCTGAGGGTGACACGATGGGACACGCTCTGCCCCATCCTGAAGCTCAGGAGAGCACTGTTCCCAGAGCAGACCAGCCCCCTCCAGCTGCCAGCCAGCATCCTTTCCTATCTCCCAGGAGCAAGGCACATTCACATTCCAGCAAGGGCCATGAGTCTGCAACAGAAACAGCAGAGGCAGGATGCCTGTCCCACGTGATTAGGATTCCTTCTTCAGGTAGACATTGGCCCTCCTGAGACTAGTCAACATTTACAGCCACCAGAAAATCCCTACACACACACACACACACACACACACACACACACAGCTCTCCTCTTCATACATACGTGCACACAATTTTATCCACAGAAGCTGTGACCTAAAGTCAGACCGCCTCTCTCATTCATTGTCTGACTAACAAGGAAGTAGCGGAGACAAGCAGATTTCAGAGGACTGGGGAAACTGTGTGTGTGTGTGTGTGTGTGTGTGTAAGAGAGAGAGACAGAGATAGACAGAGACAAGAGAGGAAGGCAAGAGGGAAAGAGAGGAGAGCAGAGCAGGGGGCCCACAGCAGGGTGTCACTTCTTAATAACCCCAGGGGCATTTCTTCCCAGGCCTTTTTTCTCCCCCTGCCAATTGGCATGTGGTGCATTGTGCTTGCGGTTCCGCAGTGGACAGCAGGTGTTTCTCACTGGATTTGATTCCCAGCCAGAGCATTTCAGAGGTGGGGCAGGAGGCAGAGATTGATTCTTGGTTCTTGCAGGATAAAGAGACGAGAGAGCTGTGTGCTTTCAGCAAACGGTACCCATGAGCTATGCTGTACACCCCCCTTTCCCATTCAATACTTCTGCCCATTCCTGACATAGGGTCCATCAGTCCCTAATGGGGTACCCCAAAGAGGAACTCTCCTGGCTGGACTCAGACACAGGTGGCACAGCAGCTGCTGCCCCCCGAGTTTCTGGGCTTGGCAGGAACTCTATGGACTTGGTCTTTTGACAGCCCTTTCAGCACAGCTCAGAAGGGACAATGAGCATTTTAATCGGCTTCCTGTTTGCTCAGATGGGACCTGCTAATGCCTCACTCCCAAATGGTGATGGGGCAACTGTGCCAGCTTGCCCTCCAGCCACCTGATGGCTCCTCTTTGCAAAGGACCTTGAGCACCCATTCACCCGGAAGTTTACGAGTTTGACAGTTCAGTTGAGGGCATGGCAGGGCCTCTATTTCCTCCTGCCAGGGGCCTTCTGAGGACCCTGTGCCCTTCTGTTCTCCAGAGCAGCATTCTTCCAGCCTGGGCCTCATATAAAGAGGACAGCTGCCTAGAGCTGGGCACACAGAAGGCCTGGCCAACATTCCTTTTGTGATTCCCATCCCAGCCTCCGGCTTCTGCACCATGTCTGAGCACTAGACACAGCTAGTTCTCTGTGTTTGCAGTTTTAATTCCAAATCCCAAACGCAAGACTTCTGAACTATCAAGAGCCTGCACTAGCTCCTAGCACAACAATTCCTCCCACCACACCACAGCCCATTCGGGGGTTCACAAATGTGAGGAGCCTTTGGGGTGCTGTTTCCTAGAGAGTTTCCAGAAGATTCTGGACAGAGAGTCACACAGAGGCAGAAGGAGCCTTTCTATCTTGGGTTATTCCCCAGAAAGAAAAAAAGATGGATGGCAGAGGCACGGGCCACTGTTCGATGCTTTCCTGACACACTTCGCTGGGGACATGTGCCTGGAATGACGGTAGACAGAGCCAGCGCGATGTTTTCTTTTTCCGGTTAACACTTATATTTATAGTCATTTCTAACAACCGTATGTAAGGATTACTTGTCCGAAAAGTTGAGCCCAAATGTCATACTAGAGTCTTGCACCAACTTCTCCGGGAGCTGTGAGGTCCGTCCCTCCTCTGCTCTTCCTGGCCTGAGTTCCTTTTTATAAAACAGGCTTTAAATCTAATCAGAAAGTTATTGGTCACTCCCATAACACCCACACCACTTGTGTGAGCCCATCAGTGAGCCCATCTCGCCAGGCAGGTGTTATTGGAATTTGCTCAGTTCACAAAAGGGTACGACTGTTCATTAATTTTCTTCCCTGGCGGCACTTTCCATCGCCATGAAAGCGAGCCAGCAGGGTTGAAACGTCCATGTTTTGCGACTCAGGCCTGTGGAGTCTTCACCAGTACATCAAGCTCTGGAGGAGTAACCAAGAGCAATGGCCATAACCCGAAGTCCCCACAGAAATCACAAATCTAATAAGGAGCCTTGGGAATGGGTCAAACACAGGTGCTACGAGGGAGAAAGGACACTAATGGAACAGGAAGGGTTGGATGTGGTGAGCAGTGAGAGGAGAGGGAAGAGGAGGAGTGTGAGGAGGGATAACTAACATGAAAAACCTAAGCATCCTAGAGTATATAAAAGGAGTTAAGTGGAGCTACCCTACAACAGGGGGACCGTGCCTTTCCCAGATACCACAGGCTAGCAAATAAAAAGTCCAGTTCCAAGTTGTTACCTCTTTTCAAGTTGTTGGTCTCTAGGGTTCCACAGTCATCTGTTCTAAAGCTGAACTAGGGACCCAGAGACCAACCCCAACTCTGTGTCTAAAGTTGACTCTGTGGACCCTGGGGACCCAGAGACCAACCCCAACTCTGTGTCTAAAGCTGACTCTGGGGACCCTAGGGACTCCAGAGACCGAGACCAACCCCAACTCTGTGTCTAGAGTTGACTCTGGGGACCCTGGGGACCCAGAGACCAACCCCAACTGTGTGCATCATGGGAGAGAATTGAAGGTAGAACCAGACCACTACCCACATGGTAACTGGAAAGCAGAGAGGACAAATGGCTGGAGTCCCCATGTTCCTTCAAAGGCATGTCTCCAGTGACTAATTTCCTTCTACTAGGCTCTACCCACAAAAAGTTCACCACTCTCTTGATTCCTGCAGGCCAGGAACCAAGCTCTGGGGAAAATTTAAAATCCAAACCGTTACAAAGATAGAAAAATTACAAATTAGAGCTTTTATAGTGATTTTTCTTACTCCCTCTGTGGGTTTGCTCTCATAAATTATGTGAATTAGTCAGAGTTCTCTAAAGGAACAGAACTGACAGAATTAAGATGTATATCTCAAAAGGAGGTTTGTTGGGGTGGCTTACAGGCTGTGGTCCAACAGTGGCTATCTCCTGGTGGAAAGGCTAAGAACCCAGGAGTTGTTCAGTCCACAGGCTGGGTGCCTCTGCTGGGCTTTGGTAAACAATGGAATCCCAAGGAAGTAGGCTCCAGTGCCACTGAAGGAACACCTCAGCAGCAGGGTCTGCAAACTCACCATTGAGTGAGCAGGCAAAAAGCAAAGCTTCCTCTCATGTCCTTCTATGTCAGCTGCCACTAGAAGGTATGGCCCAGACTTAGGATGGATCTTTCCACCTCAGATAATCTGGATTCAGGGGGCCTTCCACCGGAATAATCCAGATTTAGGGTCTTCTCACCTCAAATGATCCAGTCCCAATAAAATCCCCCACAGGTGCACCCGGCTGCTTGGGATTTAGTTGATTCCAGATGCAGTCAAGTTGAGAACAAAGATTAGCCATCACAGCCTGGTAGCAACATGGTGGGCTGCTTAGAAGACCATAAAAGAGAAAAATCTCAGGAGCCAGCTTCTCTGAAAGTTCCACAGCCTTCTGGATCATCATATGCATGTAAGACACATTTGGGAATGAAGTTGGCAGGTGAACTTTGGGCAATACATTCACCATGACAGCTGGGAACGGCTGTCATCATCTCCAGTCACAGGCAAAGAAACCAAGGCCTGTCCTCCGGGCGGAAAACACTCCCACACCCATGTATGACCAGGAGGATGCGTGTCAGCCTGTGGGCGAAACCCTCAGATGGATCTGATCTCACTCGCTATACCATCTTCTCCAAAGGCAGAAAAAGTCAACTGTAGAAAAGTTCACTTTGCTTGCCCTGGTCAAGAAAAACTAGCGTAGCCTCCCTCACCTCTCCAAGCCTATGTCAAGGGCTGGCACTGATCCCTTGGGCGTCACCTGCAGGTAGTATATAGTGTCACGAATCCAAAACCAATGACTATGGCCAATCGGGCTCCAGATGATGTCCTCTACCCTTCCTTCCCCTGGAGGAAGAAACATCTCTCGTGAAACCTCTTAAAAGTATCAGAACCTGGTATTCCCATCTTACATAAATCTGCCAGGCTTACCCTCCTTAATCACCTCACAATATGAAAGGGGAGATATACATTTAAGGTGCTCCATCTCCCAATACATGTATAGTCAGAATCACTTCACTCAGTGGCTCAGTGTCCCTTCTGGACATCTCATTCCATGTCTGGATGGCTGCTCCTGCCTCCTCCAGCCACCTCCTGTTTACAGCCCGAGATGAGAACACAAGCAGAGT
Source organism: Cricetomys ansorgei (assembly GCA_026225945.1). Taxonomy (NCBI): domain Eukaryota; kingdom Metazoa; phylum Chordata; class Mammalia; order Rodentia; family Nesomyidae; genus Cricetomys; species Cricetomys ansorgei. Next base: position 54,162 of record JAMJFZ010002302.1, read on the forward strand.
CTAGACCAGTCTTAGTGGTTCAAAAACCGTTTGCAATGTTTTCCTGTTTTTCCAGATTCTGGTTTTAAGTCTTTTTCTCCTAACTATCCCAGTCTGCAAGAGAGACAGATACAAATGATCCAGGAAGCTTGTCATCTAACCATCTAGCCACATATGAAAACGTGAAGGACTTTTCTTTGTTTAAATTCATCTCTTTCTGTTTCCATATATTTTCCCATCTGTGTTCCACCTGCCCAGGAAAGGGCTCATAGTTAACGAAAAGTACACTGAAATTTTTATGCCTGTGGATCTCAGTGCTACTGAACAATTAAAGGTGAACATCAGAGTGTAGAGATTGAAACAACCTAGGCCTGCAGAAAGGCAAGCTTGTCCCCTCCCCAGCCTTGTTCCTTGGGGGATGCCTGTGAATCTGTGCTGGCTTGGGAGACAGAAGTTTTCACGGAGGTGGGATTACCAGCTGGCCACCTCTTCCGCCCACACCCCTCCTCATCATGACTCACACTGGCCTCTAAGTGTTACTTTAGGGCAGGATTCTAATATGTGTGCGTGTGCGTGTGTGTGTGTGTGTGTGAGTGTGTGCATGTGTGTGTATGTGTGTGTGCATGTGTGTGTATGTGTGTATGTGTGTGTGCATGTGTGTTTGTATGTGTGTATGTGTGTGGTGTGTGTGTATGTGCGTGTGTGTACTGTGTGTATGTGCATTGTGTGTGTATGTGTGTGTGTGTGCATGTGTGTGTATATGTGTGTGTATGTGTGTGTATGTGTGTGTGTATGTGCGTGTGTGTGTGTGTATGTGTGTGGGTGTGTGTATATGTGTATGTGTGTATGTGTATGTGTGGGTGTGTGGTGTGGGGGGGGGTGTGGTATGTGTATGTGTGTATGTGTGTGTGTGTGTATGGGTGTGTATGTGTGTATGTGTGTGTGTGTGTATGTGTATGTGTGTGTATGTGTGTGTGTATGTGTGTGTATGTGTGTGTATGTGTGTGTGTGTATGTGTGTGTGTATGTGTGGGTGTGTGTGTGGGGTGTGTGTGTGTGGTGTGTGTGTGTGTGGTGTGTGTGTATGTGTGTATGTGTGTGTGTGTGTATGTGTGTGTGTGTGCATGTGTATGTGTGTGTGTGTGTGTGTGTGTGTGTGTGTGTGTGTGTGTGCGCGTGCGCACACGCATCGCCAGCCCCAGGGCTAGGACCTTGTCAGTCATTTGTCTCTGCAGCTCCAGAGCAAATGCACTGTTCTGTATTTTCTTTAGACAAATGTCTATTCGAGTCCTTTGCCCCATAACTCTAGTTTTCTCTTTGGTGCTGAGTTTGTAAGAGTCCTTCATGTTTCCTATAGGCTGGGTCTTAGCAAACACATTATCTATAAGTATTTTCTCCCAGTGTAAAGACTGTCTTTTTACTCTCTTGACAAAATCTATAGATGAATGGAAATTTTTAAATTTGAAGGAGTCCAAATTGACTATTTTTCCCTTATTTCTTGTCCTTTTGATGTCATTTTACTTCTTTATCACTTAAAATACCCAAACAAGTGACACGCTTCTAGAAAACAGCCAGCAGCCGCTCGTGGAGAAATTCACTAGATCTGGCTGAATACCCTGCCTGTCGCCTCTAAGCTGTCTCAGCCACTCAGATACACAGGTTTCTTCGGAGACATGTTTCAGATTGTATCATAATTTTTGAAAACCAATAATTGTTCTCATTTTTTTAGAAAGACCATATTTTTGCTATAAATATAAATTTCTTTCTAAAGAAAAATGGCATGTTGCTAGTCCCACCTGAGAACACCCTTTCTGCCCTGTGGCCACTTCACAGCTCTGGTCACCTGCTAAGAAACACAGGCCTTGGTGGAATCCTCAGGCATAGACCTTGAGAGAGGCGAGCTACCTGAGGCTTGATGCTCGATGCTGCACCAGCTCTGTTTATTATTCCCAAGCAAATGATGCTGTCTCGTTATTTCTGGGAGACTGGGAGTATTTCTGGGAGTAACAGTTGGTAGGAAAGCAATTTACCAGGCTAGAAGTTCCAAGATCAATTCCCAAGCACGGAACTTGGAGAGAGTAAAAATGTCTTCCCATAGGTGAATGAGCAAAAACCTGAATAAATACATCCAGACAGTGAATCTTGTCTGTGCTGAGAAGAAATAAGCTATCAAGTCATGAAAAGAAATGGAGGACACTCGCATACTGATGACTAAGTAAAAGAACACAGTGTGAAGGGCTGGCATTCCGTGGGACACTCTAGACAAGGCAAACTTCAGGTGCAGTACCAATCTCAGTGGCTGCCAGGGGTTTGATGGGAAGGAGGGAAATGTGGCCAGAGCAGAGAGGATTCCTCTCTGTGTGGTTCCACAATGGCGGAGTACTATAGCATCAGAGGGTTACAAAGCCTGCAGCACATACATGATCAAAAGTGAATCCTACTCAAGGGCCTTCAGCAGTTACGACAGGACAATGTATGATACAAGGTAACAAGTGCATTGTTTTGATGAAGGATATTGATAACAGAGAAGGCTCGGTCCACGGGAGGCATATGGATGGATACTCTGTGCCTTTTGCTTAATTTCTCTGTGTGCCTAGATCTTCTCTACAAAGTCTGTCTCCTAACAAAAACAAAAGCAAACACCCACATAATCAGCTCACTGTCAACCACAGAGATAATTGTTCTATAGAAGTGGGTATTGTTGAGTTAGCAAATAAGCAGGCCAGACACCTGCTTAAGTTTGAACCTCAGGTAGTCAATGAACAATTAAAAAAAAAAAAAGTGTTATCTGAAATTCAAATTGAATTTGTTATAGTGTGTGGAGCATGGGGTATGTGTGAGGTGACACGTGTGTGAGTGGATACATGCACCTGTGTAAAGGCCAGGAGGTGGAGGAGGGCATCAGACTTCTCCATCACTCTCTACCCCTTTCCTTTGAGACAGGGTCTCTCCCTGAACCTGGGGTTTGTGTTTTTTGGCTATGCTGGCAGTCAACAAGCCCCAGCAAGCCTTCTGTTTCTGCCCCTCACAGCACTGGGGTTATAGGTACATGCAATCCTCACCTGGTTTTAACATGGGTGCTGGGATCCAAATTGGGGTCCTCCTGGTTGCCCAACAGGAACTCTTAACTACTGAGCCGTCTCGCCAGCCCAATATCCTGTATTTTAGTCAACTACAGCATTCATAAGGAAACTGGTATTTCATACAACTGGGCCTCCTCATTCCCTGTGCCTGGAGACAGCAGGTCCTCTACTGGAAAGTTCCATTTAACACACACCTGGCCTTGTAGATCAGGAAAGAATTAAAAAACTGTCTTGCTAACTCTCCCAACCCAGGCAGTCATGGACTAAAGCCAAACCCTCCCACCATGCTCCATTCCATTTAGGGTTAATGCGCTTTGCCTTAGCCATAGATGAGCCTCTGGATGGAATACGAATGGTGTCACATTTTAACTGGAACAAAATTAAACAAAAACTTCATCTAAAACAACCTTAAAAAATAACTTCTTGGGGCTGAAAGAGAAGGCTCAGCAGTTGAGAGCACTTGTTCCTTCTGCAGAGGACCCTGGTTCAGTGCCCAGTTCATAACTATTTGTAACTACAGTTCCAGAGGACCTATGTCTTCTTATGACCTTCTGTGGCAGCAGGCATGCATGTGGAGCACATACATACATACATACATACAATCAAAACATTCATACACATAAAATAAAATATTTCTTTAATTTTTAAATATCCTTTTGAAGTAAACACATACATATATAAGACTCCTCCCCCTTGCTTTAGAAGACTACTCTAATTAAAATTCAGTTCCATCATAGTTTTTCTGAAACTGAGAACTGTCCACATGTTCTTGAACACACACGCACTCACATGTGCACACATCTTAATCACCACTTGGAATAAAAAAACGAATAAGCATTTCTGTTTTAAACAAAAAGGAAAACAGCACACGCCTGCTCGCAGCTCACGTCCTGGGCATTCCAACACCACCTGCTTCTGTTTAAGCAAAAAGTTGCCCAAATTTTCTCCCCAAATGGGTTCAAATTTAATTATGTCTTCTGTTTTTAACTCATCCTGTGTGGTGATTAAGGCAACAGAAAGACCAAGAGAAACCTAAAAGCTGCAATCAGAGTCTATACCAACCAACTAGAGAGGTGTCTTCTTTTCCACATTTCTCTGTCTCTGTGAAGTAATCAACAGTGACCTTAAAGTCTCAACAAGAAAAGTGCCTGTTACAGCCATGTGAAGATGAGCTGAGACTGTTTTCCTTGGAGAACTTGGAAAAATTCTGAGGCTTCTCTGTGAGTCAGAGGCGAAGCGGCTTCTTCCTGATTCCTTACAAATTACCTCAGAATCATCCAAAATCCCATGGCAAACACTCAATGGAAAGAAGGCCTTTATGCACGCAGCTGGTTAATGTTCAAGGATTAACCATGAAATATTCCCCTTCAAATTGGCCTGCAGGAAACAGCAAGGCAAAGGACTTAACAACCAGCCCAATTAACAGGAAATCTGATCAGATGGGGTTAGTGTCATCATCGGACCAAGACCCCATCAGATCTGATTTCCAAGGAGCTTCAACTAACCCTCAGCAGCAAACGCAAAGCAGCTGTCCCTGCCATGAGCAGGACCAAAGCTACTCTGCCCAGAGATCCTTCTCCACAGACTTATAACCCAAGGCACTGATGGATAAACTGTGCATGGCACTGGGCTCGGCCCATGGTCCTTGATGGGTGGACACCTTTTCCCAGAAGAAGGGCCAAAGTCTGGAACAAAACAATGGAAGCAAAAGAGCTCTTTGAAAGTCCCTTGAAAAGTGTGCAGGATGCCTCCGGGGAGACTGGCTGGTGAGGCTTCGGAGGGCACAGTATAGACTCTGTGCATCCACCTTACTTCAGACCCTTCTCTTTGGAGGAGGTAAAATATGCAGAACAGTTGAAGAGCCTTTATTACAGGGAGGCACCAGTGCCATCTATACTACCAGGCCCACAAGAAAGAGTGTAGATGTTTGGGTGATGCTCGGAAATCAACTCTCAAACCATCTCTGATGTGCATGGGATTGCCAAATGCAGAAACGGGTATGGATTAGTCTGTGTTCTCCTTCCAGAAGCCAGAGGTGAAGATCCTTGGAAGGAAGGAGGCTGACTACAATTACAAGCTAGGGGAGGCAAAAACAGGAGGGTGCACTTCACTGGACAGTGATACGGGGTCAAGGGAGCATGTTACCAACCCATAATGCACCAACTGTGACACATACGAAGTTGATCAGCCAGGCCCTCCACTGACAGACTGTCTGGCCTGGGGTATTAGTTACTTGTCTACCTCTGGGATAAAAAACCGACTTACAGACAGAAGGGTTTCTGTGGGTTAAGAGTCTATCATGGCAGGAAGTCGTAGCAGCAGGTGGCAGCCATGATGGCAGGAACAGCTGAGAGCTCACATCTCAAACCAGATGCAGGAAGCAGAGCAAATTGAATCACATGAGTTTTCAAACTCTCAAAGTCTGCCTCCAGCAACATGCTTCCTCCAGCAAGACCACACCTAAAACTACCGAGACAACACCTACACCACCGACTGGAACGCCAAGTATGCAAAGATCGGAGCCGACGGGGGACATCCTCATCCAAACCACCACTCTCTGCTGCCGGCGCACAGCTTCCCGGCCGGCCCCTTACAGACTGACTCAGCTACAGAAGCCGTCTTCCCTGAGGTCGGGCCCTTCCTGGGGCAACCACAGTCGGTCAGTACTCCTCCACCAAATGCCGTCAGAGTGTGGAGTGCCCTTTATCTCCAACGCCTCTGTAAAGATGAGTACTTTCCTCCTGCGGCTTCTCCTTGCTCAGGAGTACTCCATAATAGACACCCTACATACCACACTCTCCTAAGGGCTCTGCCTACCAGGAAACCCAACTTGTGATGGCCTCTGATCTCAGATTTCCTTGACTACTTTGTGGCTCAGACTGCCTAAATCTCCATCCGAGCCCTTAGACGCTTGGGCAACTGACTCCTCATGCCCGAAAATAATCCACAGGAAATTCAATGCACTAGTTTGAGCTATTGGTATTAGCACAAACGACAGACAAAGAGGAGCAGCAGAAACAGCCAGCCTGGATGGATCCATGAGGGAGGACACCATTAGCAATTTTGGCTTAGCGTTTTTCAGCTGTGAGTCATTTCGCTGTGGAGCTCTGACCCTATCCTGCTAATTCATCATAGATCCCTTTAATTAAACAGTAATAACAATAAATTACTTATGCATGCATGCACCACTCTTCAGCTTCCTTGGGGATGCAGGGCAAGAGCTCTGGGGATACAAACAAGGCAGATGCCCCTCACATTCATCTCTGTGATCTCTTTCAGCATGCATTAACTTCAAGGGCTTCCCTGAGTTCTGAGAAGCTCAGCCCTTCATCTTGGGTCTCCTTAGCAACCACCAGGCAGAGTATCTTTGACCACTGACAGGTACACCTGGCCGAGGAGGGAGCGAAATCCATTCCCAGGCTTGAATCTGCTTTCAGCTCTTGTCCGTCATCTAGGAAGAGAAACCTGTTTTCAAAGCAATGTGGACCCCTGAAGACCCTTGTCCAACAAGCTGAGAATCCTTCAAATTCGAACAAATACAGACTCTGGGTGCTGCCTATGTTCAAATACCAAGCTTGTTGCAGAAAACTGAGAATCCAGGGGAACAAGAGCCTGGCATGGGCTCCCCAGGCGTCCCTGGGCTCAGCCCGCCAACACCTGTCACGTCCACGAGACAGTCTTTCAGACATGCTGCATCATGTTTCTTTGATGACATTTCAACAAAGGTGGCCTTCTCGGTCAACATTCCCACAAGGACTAGTGTCAGCCTGAGTTGACACAGCCTAACAGTTGTTCACATGCCACAGCCCTTCCTGTCAAGGGAGAGGACACCGAAGGGAGCTGTGAAAGGAACTTTAGGAGCCTTTAAAGTCCCAGCAGGAAATTCGAGAGCCGATTTTTTTTTTTCTATCCTAGCTGGAACAACTGTATTCTTGGACCTCCAAAGCCAGGAAAGGCAGAGGAACCAGGAGCCCATCTACCGGGAAGGAGATGACAAACAATGGAGAGCATAGCACAGGCCTCTGGACGTCAGAGATTAGTTCTGGGCTCTAAGGAAGGAGTCCTTCAGAATGTACAAAGCCCCTTCCCCGCTTCTCAGTGCTAGACTTTATACAATCCACTGCTTCGGGTTGGGGTTGGTTGTGCTGTTTTGTTCTCTTCCCATCCATTTTGGTGTTACACAGAAAATCCAGGGCCTGTGCATGCTAAGCAAGTACTCTGCTGCCAAGTAAGTTCTCATATTTCTATGAGAAACTGGCTTAAAAGGAGGGTCATGGGGGCTGGGGAGCAGCCGAGAGAGGTGAATTCTTGCTGTGCAAGCATGAGAACCTGGATCCGGATCCGAGCGCCAACACAGCAGCCAGGCCTGGTGGCACAGGAGCCACAGCACTGGAGGGGATGGAGACATGCAGATGCTGGAGGCTGTTCAGCCAGTCCGTCTAGGCAAAACCAAATGGAGACCTTCTGGCCCCAAAAGCGAAGCAAAGATCAGAATCAAAGAGGACACTAGGAGGCCTCGATCAGCATCCACATGCACGTGTGTATGTGCATGTGTACGCATACACCAGGCACACATGGATGCACACACTGAGAAGCATCACACATACATGTGTGTGCATATACACGTGTGCATGCACACACACACACACATAACATGCACACACATATACACATGCATATACACATATACCACACACACACTGCACACACCATATACACCACACACACCACACACATACACACACATCACACACACACACCACACAAGCACATACACATACACACACCCCACATACCATACACACATACACACATACACACACACCACACACACACTACACACACACATACACATTACACACACCACACACACCACACAACACACACGATGCACTCTTCTCCTCCTCCCTCTTGGGACCCAGCAGCTTTGTTTCACAGTCCACTCTGAGCTGGTCTTGGCCGAGGCTATGGAGGACAAGAGCTGACCGCATCACCATCGTCCGTTTTCATTTCTTCTCCTGTAACAGTTAGCTGCTGTGGGGGCTCACAAAGAGGGCTCAGGTGCACAGCATAGGTGCAAACCCTGCCAGACCTCAGCAGAGGGAACCACCATCCCGGCCAGCACCACACTGGACAGCGGAACCCGGAGAACCCCAGCTCAGGTGTTTTTATTGCTTCAGAACTCCTCAGGTGTTCTACTGATAGCTTGTGCAGATCATTAGCAATCAAACATCCTCCACAGGAATCCAAATCTGCAGACAACACAAAATGCTGAGACCTAGGTAGACCCTCACTCAACAGTGCACAAAACAAGTTTATACACAACTAAAAATAAATGTCTACAACCTTCTCCAGACTCTGGGCCCACGTCCTCAGAAAGCGTTACCCATGGAGCTGACCACGCCCACCTACGTCACCCTGGAGCTGACCACACCCACACATGCCACCCTAGCCCAGCCCACCGCTGCCCCAGGAGATCCCCGCTCCAACTCACGCGCAACTGGAGCGTTTGCCACAAGTTTCTGCTTGCAACAACTAAGGCAACGAAGAAATATTTTCACTAAGCATGAGAAATGATAGTGGTGTGTCCTGGTAAAAGGGACTCCAGAGAGAAGAGTCCATCAAAATACAGAGAAGACCCAGTTTTGAAAGTACCTTTTGACCCCTGGATCAAGCCGTGCCTGAAACTACACCCCAGTCTACCATGAACCTCTTCACTTAGGAACCATTAGATTCTCCTTTTTCCTTAGGCCTGAATGAGCTGGGTATTCTGCCAGTTGAAACCAAAAGAAGCTGGTTGATAAAACCCCTTTGTGTGTCACCCCAGAGTCTCCGTGTCTTTCATGGTTCGCTCTGGCAGGACCCCAGGCTTGATTTCTTTCCCAGTCGGTGCCCACCCTTACAATAGTTCTCGGATTCACAATCCCTTTTCTCTGCATTCCCTTCTCCACAGTACGGTTGTCTAATGGCTGTCCCCACTGAGCTTCTCCTGAGGAGATTTGCATTTTTTAGACTCACTGAGTTCTCTGGGCAGAGGGGGCAGTTGTGCAGTACATGCTGCTGGAGGGAGATACAAGAGACAAAGGCACACCCAGCACCTGCTCTGCAAGACTTCAGGTCCAGAGCTACCCTCAGGGCTTATTTTCCTAATTAATTGGAAGGTCACATTTATATTGTTTTGTTGTTGTTGCTAGGGAGAGGCTCTTTGAAACTCTAAACTCCCCTCCGGGTGGATGACTCCCCAAAAATCTCTCCCTTAATTTAAACAAGGCACGAAAGAGCCTTCCTGAAAATATTTGGTTACTTAAAGGGAACCAAGAAAGCTTCGAAAATAAAATCCCTGCCAAAATTTCAGGACTGCAAATGGTTGTACCTAGAACTGTCAACCATCAGAAGTAATCACTCAGATACGTAGAGGGCACCATCAAAATTAATCCTTCCTGCCTTCCTGCCTGTCTGTCTGGACAGAGGACAGGAGGAATCCTGCCAAGCTGGTGCCTGGAGGCCTCAGCCTCACACTGGATCATTCTCTTTAGTTCACAACAGTGATTTTATATACGCACTAGTCAGCTGTAATTGTGTGTGCGTGTGTGTGTGTGTGTGTGTGTGCCTTCATCTACACATAGTTTTTCATAAACACGTACAGGTCATTTCACTAGAGGGCATTGGCCATTTCATTATGATGCAAACTTCAATACAGAAGAAAATACTGTGTAAAACCAGTGTAAACCTTAAAGCAGTGTAAACCCCACTGCTCGGATCTGGCGGTGGCAGTTTGCCCCTCTTGTTTGTTTCATGTCACATGAAAACAAGCTCTTTGGGGTTATTCTGTGGGTCCTCTAACCTTCAACACCTCACCACTGCTGGGATTCCCATGGCTATCCCTTCCTGACACGTCTTTATAGATGGATCGTTCACTGTGTGCCTGACATTCCACAGCTTTGTCTAGCCCGGTTTTCTACTAGGAAACATCTCCATTCTGCTCACAGTTTCTTCCCCTCCATGTTCTCCTTTAGCTTACTAGTTGCCAAAGCCTCCTTTCTGTTGCTGTGATGGAGACCATGACTCAAAGCAACCTAAGGAGGAAAGAGCAGCTTACGACTTCCAGGCTATATTCCAGCATCGAGGGAAATCAAGGCAGGAACCTGGAGGCAGGAACTGGAGGCAGGAACCGGAGTAGAGTCGTGGAAGCAGAGATATTTCTTCCTGGCTTGCTCTCAGGCTCTCAATCATCTACCTTTCTTGTACAGCCCAGGCCTATCTATGTAAAGTTGGAACTGCCCACACTGGACTGGGCCCTTCTACATCAATTAGCAGTTAAGAGAACGCCTCCCAGACATGCCCACAGGCCAATCTGATGGAGGCAATTTGTCAACTGAGGTTCCCTTTTCTCAAGTGCACCAACTTGGCAACCAGGATTAGCCATCACCAGGTAGGTACCCGTTCAGTAATCCTGCACTCTGTGTTTGGGAGTTTGGGAGCTGTTGGCTGACCTTGTGCCTTCTCTCATCTTTTTCCTCCTGCCCTTGCCATGTTCCAAGCTTCCTACCTGTACTTGACACTCAGTAGTTAATGCTGGTGAACTTCCATTCGTCTCCTGACACTTCTCCACACTGCTCAGTCACACACTATGGCAGACAGGCACGTGTTCAGACATTCACGGCAGCCATGCCTGCTGACGTGCTCCACACCAGCCGCCATCACAAGCTTTTGCATAATCTCATGATGACTCTGTGTGAAGTATTTTTGTTGTCCCCATTTAATATATGGAGATCACCATGTAAAGGAGTTTTAGTGAGTTCTCAGAGTCACACAACCAGTAAGAGCTGGGGCCATGACAACCTCAAATACATGTCTGTCTCTGTGTGTGTGTGTGTGTGTGTGCGCGCGCGCGCACGCGCGCGTGCGCCCGCACTTCTCCTAAGGTAGCGGGTTTCCGTATGGATTTTCGAAGGTCTTTAGTGTTAGCCATCCCTCCCCTCTTCACTGTTCTCCCTGCCCTCCTATCTCTCTGCCTTTGTTGGATCTCCTACTTAAATGCACATATGTAAATATTCAAAGATGGCACCCACATGTAAGAAAACACACTTCATATTTGTTTTTCTGGGTCTGGGTTACCTTGTTCAGAATGATGGAGCTCATTCAGTTTCCTGATGATTTCATAGCATCATTTCTCTTTACAGCTGAATCATATTCCATTGTGTACTGGACCACATTTTCTTTATCCATTCTTCGGCTGATGGACATCTAAGCTGTTCCATTTCATGGATACAGTAAATAAAGTCACGGTGAACACGGAGGAGCAGGTATCTCTGTAGTAGATACAGAGTCCTCTGGCCACATGCCCAAGAGTGCTACAGCTGGGTCACATGGTAGAGCTAGTTCTATCTTTCTGAGGGAACTCCACACTGATTTCCACAGTGGCTGCATGAGTCTGCACTCCCACCAGCAGTGAACAAGTACTTCCCTCCCCACACCCACACCAGCATGTGTTGTCATGTGTTCAGGTCATTTGTTGTTGTCTGAGACAAAGTCTCTCTATGTAGCCCTGGCTGGCCCGGAACTCACTGTGTAGCCCTGGCTGGCCCGGAACTCACTGTGTAGCCCTGGCTGGCCCGGAACTCACTGTGTAGCCCTGGCTGGCCCGGAACTCACTGTGTAGCCCTGGCTGGCCCGGAACTCACTGTGTAGCCCTGGCTGGCCCGGAACTCACTGTGTAGCCCTGGCTGGCCCGGAACTCGCAGATGTCTGACTGCCTCTCAAGTGCTGTGACTTATGGCGTGGCCACCACTCTGGGTGTCCACTGTTTGTCTTTTTGTTTTATCTTCGCCATTCTGACTAGGATAAGAAGAAATCTCAAAGTAGTTTTAATTTGAGTTTTCCTGAATATTGAGGATGTTAGACATTGTTAAAAGTATTTCTTAGCTATTTATATTCTCTCTTTTGAGACCTTTCTTTTTGGTCCAGGCCCTAATTTTAATTGTTTTCTAGTGGTTTTCTGTTTCATTTTGTTTTGCTTTTAGCTCTTTGTGTATGCTAGACACTAACCCTCTGTCAGATGTTTATCTGGTAAAGAATTTTTCCCATTCTGTAGGCTTCCGTCAAATGATGTACGGAAGCTTTTTTGTTTCATGAAGTGCCATTTGTCAACTGTTAGTCTAAATGTCTGCACCGCAGGGTCCTGCTCAGAGAGCCCTTTTCCTGTGCGTACTCCACACTCCTTACTTTCTCCTCAGGCCTTGTGTTAAGGCCCTTGACCCACTTGTCACTTAATTTCTTTGCAGAGAGAAAGTCTTAATGTCATTCTTCTTCATGTCTACCTAGTGTGAGCAGCACCAGCCGCTGAAGATGCTGAAGAGTCCAGTGTGGACTCCTGTCATGTCAGCCAGTTATCATAGTGATGGGAAGCTGTCATCTCAAACAGTTGTCATGGTGATGGGAAGATGTCATCTCAGACGGTTGTCATGGTGATGGGAAGATGTCATCTCAGACAGTTGTCATGGTAATGGAAACCTGTCATCTCAGATGATTGTCATGGTGATGGGAAGCTGTCATCTCAGACGGTTGTCATAGTGATGGAAAGCTGACTGCACGGGGTTCAGCTCCCCTGCTTCCCAGCTGCAGCAGAGACTGAGTGCTGATCCAGGTCTCAGAAAGGAAAATGACTTCTCAGAGCCCACAGGGCGGGTGACTACATCTGAGCCTCCTCTTAAGGCAAACATCTCCTTCTTCACCACAAGTCTCAATGAAGTCAGTGTGTGAAACACACCATTCCAGTCACCTCTACTTCCATGGAAACCAAAAACAAAGTCAGAAGCAGCAGACAGGCATGAAAATGGATACAGTGGCCTCATGTACCACCCTTTAGCCTAGCCTCTGCCCCTAAACCTCCAGTCGGCCACCTCCAGCCCACCACCTAGTCAAAGGACATGAGCAGTCAGCCATCTGCATAAAAATTGGGTCATCTTCAGATCCAGTGGAAGCTGGAATGTTCCCCCCACAAAAGAAGGAGGAGAAGAAAGAGGAGGGTCCGGATAGGGGAGGATGGTGTGCTTCACCTGGGAAGGAAAACACCTGGATTTGACAAGTTGGAGACAGTTCAGGTATGTGCCATCGGTTACACTGTGTGGGTGTTATTTCCCACTCGCCTCTGAGGCTAAAATATCAAACCTGACACCTCACACACATTCTCTGCAAAATGACCACAAATAATTTTATCATAAACAAGCCAGCACAGGAGTCCTGAGCTCTTAATTCGAGTTCAGGAGACACGATGCTAATCCTTTAATTGGGCAGCACGTTCACCTGTCAAACTGACTTTCCCTCTACTGAAACATATTTTGTGACCATGGAGGCTGCTGATAAATTATCCTGCTCAAATAATTTATACTGTTACAGTGGGGGAGGAGTCCCTTCTCAAGAAGGGAAAGGAAAGAAAAACCCCAGCAAAGAGGAGGAAGCATAATCCTGTTAAGAAAGCAAACACTACCCAGGCCTGATCAAGAGCCTCCACCCTAGTGCCAGCTTCCTGCTGCAGACAGAGCCCACACTGGGTCCACGCTGAGCCTCCCTGCAGCCAGCACCTATTGGGCTATTCCAGAAGGGCACTGAAAGACTTAACTGAGTAGGAGCCACAGAAAAGCCTAGAATCTAGCTCAGCTTCACTTACTCCAAGGCCTGAAGACAAGGTCCACGTGGTGGGATCGGTTAAGTCTGCAGGAGGATTCAGAAGGAGGCAGCTTGGGGTTAGAGCTTACTGGTAAAGCATCCGAACATAGGGAGGGGCAGCTGAGGGTTCAGGGAGGAGCTGGGGTCTGCATCCTAGTTGTGCCAACTGGGACCTGTGTGGTGCTGGCTAAAGCTCCTTGCCAAGAGTAAACAGAACCTAACTGCTGGAGCAGATTGCACTAGAAGGGAGATGATTTCCCCACCCAGCAGGTCCTTCTCAGTCCCATCAAACCTCCAAACAGAGATAAGTACTTCACCCAAGCAATGTTACACAGTAAAATGTGTCCTAAAACTATCACAATTATCCTTTCCTAGTGCTGGAGCAAGGGGAGGGAAGCATCACTGGGATAGACCCAACTGCCCGAAAGAAGACAGAAAAGCATTTCGAATTAGGAAGTGAAAGAGCACAAGGAGAGCTGGAGAGGTGACTCGGTGGTTTAGAACACTGGCTGCTCTGGCAGAGGATCTGGGTTCAATTCTCAGCACCCTCAGGGCAGCTCACGAACATCTGTACCTCCAGTTCCAGTGGTCTGATGCCCTCTGCTGGCCTCCATGAGCACTGCATGCACACAGTGCAGTCCAAGCATCCATACACATGACTTAAAAAATAAACGTTAGCTACAAGAAAGGAAGCCGATGCCATGGCCTTTGTAAGTTGCAGGTTTATTTTAGGGCTGACTGCGGAGTCATCCCAAGTGAGTTCTAAGACTTTTCAATTAGCATGAAGAGATACAAACACTCATTGATGGGGAACGTCTTGTCTCCCGTGGTAGTGAGCACATACAGAATTGCCTAAGTCCTCCACTGGAAATTATCCCCTACAGACAACGGAAATATCTATCTGGTGTCCCCTGAAAATCCTCCTCAATATCTGGCAAATTATAGCTATTTTTAAATGTCCATCAAGTGAACACATCAGTTACTAAGTTGGGTTTACAGATGCTTTCTCACGTTCTGCGGCTGCCTAGGTCTCCTGATTGTTGTACTGTTCGATAAATTGTACATCACAGATTCGCTGAGACACACTGAATGCATGGCCTTTCCAAAATGTGTCTGGCTGTGAAACAAAAACTTTCCCCTACAAACTTCCCTTGCAGGACTGGTAAAAACGAGGTATTTAAGACGGGTGTGGGGAGGGAGTACGGCAAGGCCAGCAAGGTGACTGCAGATAAAGCACTCACACCAAAAGCCCAACAACCTGAATTTGATCCCCAGAACCCACGTAATGGCAGAAGGGAAGAACAGATTCCACAAAGTCATCCTTGACCACCCCATAGCAAACACACACACGGTCTACACACACACATATTATACGCTCATGCTAATATAGGTAATTAATAGTTTTAAATGGGAAATGCTGCCTTACAATTAATTCACATTTCAGTTAGCTAAAAGTCGAGAGCAGCAGGGATGACCAGCTCCTGCAGAATCCCCCAGGGTCTCCAACCTTCCCGAACACACCTCTGATCCTGCAGGGATGACCAGCTGCTGCAGGAATCCTCCAGGGTCTCCAACCTTCCCGAACACACCTCTGATCCTGCAGGGATGACGAGTGCCTGCAGAATCCCCCAGGGTCTCCAACCTTCCAGAACACACCTCTGATCCTGCAGGGATGACCAGCTCCTGCAGAATCCCCCAGGGTCTCCAACCTTCCCGAACATACCTCTGATCCTGCAGGGATGACCAGCTGCTGCAGGAATCCTCCAGGGCCCCTAACCTTCCCACACGCCTCTGATCCTGGCTTTAGCCTTATCGTTTCATCTGGCAAACAGGAAAGAGCTGGTGGGACACGTCATTGCCATTTCACCGCACCTGGGAATCAGTGTGTCTCCTTTCTCAGCCTTTGCCACGGTCACCCTGGAAGTCCAGTGTAGAGACAGTAACCTCACAGGTGAGGGTCCCTCCAACTCATCGAGGTGTCCCCTAACACTGCACATCTGAGACTAATGAGCATCGTGGCATTTCCTCCATGGCAAGTGCTTACCATGCGGATTATCTGAAGCATCTCATAGAAGAACATTGCAAACTGTGAGCCAACTCAACGCCTTTGTCAGAGAAGCTTCTCTCTCCAGCCAACAATGGCTAGTGTAGAGAGTCAAGGCTGCTCAAAGTGCTGAGAACACATGCTAGATGAGTGTTCCTCCATAAAAAAATAAACCACCCTCTCTGAGGCTCAGGAACACAGAAGATGGATGGAGAGAATGTAAGAGCCACGGACAGAAAGGCTGCACACATCACCTGGGTGAGACAGGGCAGCCTCAGGCGTTGTGACGATGTCACACAAAAGAAGAGAGGTTAGTACCTTTGGTGTTGTTGACCCAAGAATGAGCCTGATGAATCCAGGGAGTTTTGGTCTCCCCTGTTCTACTCGAAAAGAAGTCTAAAAGAAATCTAAACAGTCTGACCAAGAGTTGTCCTGAGCAAAGCCATCTTCTCTCCGAATTGCACAACACACCAAATATGGTAATGAGGAGCTTTTTCTTAATCTTCCACAAGAGATTCATAGGAAGAAAGTTTTTCCGGGCTTGCTGACTCAGAACAGGACACAAAAGCCACCATCGGATCTTGTTGATCTATACCACATGTTGTTTTCAACATATGTGGGGAGAGGTATTGCTTTCGGTGTCTCTCTGCTTCCAACGGATGGTCTTAGAGCTGGACACCACAACTCACATACACCACATTGTTCTGTGTTGGGGAAGTTTATTTCTAGTTAATGCTCATGTAACTTTGGAGTGATCATTTTGTACATTGTTGGGGAAAAGGCTGCAAAGTCTTGGCAGTTTGCTTCATCTGCAGGTGTTGGCTTGATGTAAGTCTGTGATTCCAGTGTTTGCTTCCTCATGACCTGCACCTGCTCACAGCTCTCTGGCAGAGCCGTTGTGGTGATGAGCAAAGTTGTGCCGCAGAGGAATTCTTATAGTCCCTCTCCCACAGTCTCAGGCAACAAGGAAAGAACACTCCCCTTGGGCTTTGAGCTCCCCAATGTAAAGATGACATAGTTTGGTGGGTAAAGGGTCGTGGGATGAGACTAAGTTTCCTTCATTATGCAAATAAGCCTTTGGATGAAGGAGAGGAATTTTGGTAACACCTGAGGAATTTTTGTATCAATAAAAACACCTAAGATCAGACAATTGGGGTTCTGCTGTCCAGGATGGCACTTGCCATGACATGCAGTCCCTCTGCTGAGGTCCAACAGGTTTTATAAATCTATGAAAATTCTCCTTGTCTTCCTTGCAGACTTACATAGTAACTATCAGCTACAGTTCTGAGTCAGGGGCATGAGGGTCACAAATGAAAAATAGGGAACACGGTACAACCAAGGTTATGTACTCAGTGGAGCTTGTAGGGGTGAATTACATCAGGAGTCCAAAGCAGAGTAAGATTTATCACAATATTTTCCTTAGAGGTCAGATAATTCTGAACAGGTTGAGTATACAAAATGTAAGCAGATTGAATACATAGTTATAAAGACCTCAAAGCACATTTTAAACTTGATTACAATAGGTTGGGTAACATTTGATTTGTAAAGGCAAACTTTAAAAAGCAGAAAGAAACATTTCCACAGGTGAGGGTGGGGAAGGACTCAGTGGGTCCCCCTACACTGGACTGCCGAGAGATTTGGGGAGAGAAGAAATCATTGCATTCAGGTGCAGCCCTCTCATGCCACAGGGGTCACACAGATGGCCCTAGTTAAACTCAATGAGTCACAAAACAAAACCAGAAGTCATGAGTCTTACAAAGACATGGATAGTGACAGAGGGGCACTGATATGGATGAGAGGGGGTAAGAGAGGGTGGATGGGAAATTAGAACACATTAGATACTTGTGTGAAGTGACAAAGAACAAGATTAATCAGTTTTTAAATGGTACATTGCACTTCTGGAGGCTGAGGCGGGGTCACCGTGTGTGTAGACCCTGTCACAGACAAAGTCAATGTCCTACAAACCTAGAAAGGGAACAAGGGAGACCAAACGCCCAGGAGGGAAGCTGTGGGTGAGCAGCCTCAGTCCTGAGGGAAAGCTGCTCCACTGAGGGCTTCGGGTCTCTGCACGCCTAGTAGTTATTTCAGAAGCTTGGCAGGTTTTTAGCTTAACTGTAAAGAATGCAAGTTTGCCCCAGGCCTACTACCCGCGTTTTCCAGAACGCGTGCTTTCTATGTAAACTCGGGGCTCAGTGTTCCAATCATATTCCAATCATATTTCTACTCTCCAGTCATAACTATATAGAATTCTCAGATTTAAGAATAAAACCTTACAGGTAAAAAATAATGGGATAAGTGGTCTGGGATCTGTCAGAAATTCTCACCAGGCCTTTGCAGTCAATGTTCTACGGTCAGAGAGTTAAAAGACAGGGAAGGCTCTTCATAGACTCATAATCTCTAAGGAACAAAGTACTCACAAGATAAAAAGTAAAATTAAATTTTAAAACAATCATTATATATCCACAAGTGCTTCATGAGATTTCAAATCAGAGAGGAAGTCCCCAGACACATTGAGACAGAATGAACACAAGTCCTCTTGGTGCCTTATCCATTCTGAGAGGTGAGAAGCCAGAGTAAATTGGAACTGCTTGCATGACTTCTCTGAATTCCAAGGATCTTTTCTAAAGATCAACATGATTTAATTTAATAGTTGCTGTGGTCCAAAAGAGACTGGCATTTCATCTCAGGTCATCAGAGAGCCCTCAAGCAATGGGAGAACAAACTATGTCATTAATTTTCTGTCCAGTGCTCTCATTCGCTACTGCACTTCACTTGATTAAACATGCATACCCACTGTGTGCTGTGTGCTTCTCTCCCTCCTTTTCCCAGGAAGGTGAAAGTTTCTTTAAATCAATGGCACTCAATTTTCCTAATGCTGCGACCCCACAATGTAGCTCTTCATATTGTGGCAAATTGTAACGTAAATATCTGATATACAGATGGACTTAGACAACCCCAAAGGTTCAAAATACACAGATTGAGAGCCGCTGCTTTAAAGGGTTACTTGAGAGGCTGTTTGTGGGTCTGTATGTCCTGGGCCAGGTTAAAGCTCTGGTGTTCTTCTTGAAAGCCACAACAACAGTTCAACAGAATCTTTGTGCTAGACAAGAAAGCCATATACCTTGGCTAGGCCCTTGGATCAGCCAGGTCCCACCTGCCTTGAAAGATAACCCCTCAAGGCAGATCCAGGGTCAGAACGACCTCTTTCAGCTGAACTTTTCTGGCTGCTTCCCTCAGGCACTGGGAAAGCTGGACTGGAGCCAGAGTGGAATGCACCCACTGGTCCCCCTCATACGGCTTATTTCACACTATTAAGCCTGCCCCAACCCCAGCCCTGGGCAGGTAGACCAGTTCTCTTCTGACTCTTCAGCCTTGTAAGCTCTCAGATGACTTTGCAAGAGTTTCTCACAACAGCATACACACATGTTAACTTTCATAAATGAAATTGTATCATATTTGCTTGTTCTCATTTTCTGTTGTCATGAATCCACAATAGCCTATGATTACATTCCGAAACCATTGCCCTTGTTTGTCTCTGTGCGCGCACACACACACACACACACACACACACACACACACACACACACACACACACATACACACACACACACATACACATACACACACACACATACACACACATACACACACACATACACACACACACACACACACACACACACATACACACACACACATACACATACACACACACACACATATACACACACATACACACACACATACACACACACACACACACACATACACACACACATACACACACATACACACACACACACATATACACACACACACATACACACACACACATACACACACACATACACATACACAATACACACACATGCACACACACATACACATACACAATACACACACATACACACACATACACACCAAATTTTATTGTTCCATTTCTATTTTTCAAGATGAATCCTTTTATACAGATCTCTCTGCTGTACTTTCTTCTCATTTAATTCTTCATGGATGGTAAAGGCTTTAGCCCATTATGTTAAATGTCTAGCTGAATCCTGGTGAAGCGATACCAATTATCCCATACTCAGTTTCCCTGTGGCTCTTTTCCAACTAGTGTTTATTTGCTTTCTCTTTACGTTTACTGACAATATTCAGTAAACATCCTTGTAAATCTAAATTTTCATGTGGACACCTCAGTTTCTGAAGAACACAGTAGTGGGCATATCGTGCTGCGTTGCAAAGTGTAGGCATCTTTAAATCTCAATAGGTCACTCTGATGGCTAAATGCACGAGAGCTGGCCACATCATTTTCCATAAACTTGGTGACGGTTCGTGTTGGTACTAGCCACAGAAGAGGATACTTTTCCTGGCATCTTCTCCAGCCTTTAAATTTCTGCTAGTGGTTGGCACTTCACTGTTCCATATGACTGCCCTTATTAGCAGATGCAGGCATCTTCTCATACGTGAATCGTGTTGATCCATTCATCTAGTAACTGCCAATCATTTAAGTGCGTTGTCCTTCCATACTGTGCCCCATGAGTGACAGGTCTACAATGTAAGCAGGGCTGGAAGCTGATAGAGGCCCAGCTGGAGTCGGGGGTAAGGAGGTGCATGCTGTGGAGTAGAATTAGGAAATAGGAACACATCCAGTTCCCCAAAAGGCAGGTAAGACCCAGAAACAAGTTCTACTCCATGCACAGATGGTTGGACTTTGAGACAGTCCCTCCACAGGAGCGAGTCTCCAGAGGTCGGGTGTGGAACTGGCCTGGACTGCAGGAGTGCAGTCTGCTGGCAGGAAAAGGAACAAGAGGGAGAAGGGCAGGAGAAGAGAAGGAACGTGTGGAGACGCCCACCCAGATACGGGAGTGCATAAATACAGGGTGTGCAATCACAATGGTTCCTTGCACTGGAGCTGCAGGAGGAGTTCAGTTATCTCCACAGAGAGACACAGTCTTAGGATTGACAAGTAGCGTCATCCAGTTAGTGAGGGACAGGTGTCAGCACAGTGAAGACAGATTCGTGGCATCTAGCTGGCACAGCGATGGTGCCAGAAGGACCTAAGCAGTGTACTTCGCCTGCACAGAAGACTCTGGGAGACTCGAAGCTCCACAAGCATCCTTGGGAACCCCTTGGGACCTGGAATCCTCTGACCTCTTGTCTCTCAGCATCAAACCTGCCCTGTGCCCAACCAACTAGAATTTAGTCATTCAGACAAAGTTCTTAGACTTTTGAAATGATTAAGACTCTCTCTTGACTCAGTCCTCCTTGGGATAGGAATCTCTAAAACCACCCAGAACAACATAGTGAAAACAGATATGCATATTATCTCGGACTGGGTGCTGAACCAAGGAAGTTATCATTTGCCAACGATCATTATATGATATGTTCTTAAAATGAAAGGTGGTATATAAGAAAGATGAATATCAGACCTATCTAAAAGGCATACCATTGGAACGTCAGCTTAATACGCCAAGGTGGATGTCACGTGACTGCAAGGGTTTCTCGGGATGTTTTCTGGCTCCTGTCATGTCTTCTTTTACGAAGTGTCGGTCACCTCACTAACCAGTTATTAGTCGATCCTCCTCGCTAATCCGGACTCTATCAGGACCTATGCGCTGAAGTCTCACTCTGGAATGACTTCCGATTGCTCTATATCAGTTCACAGTTTAGGGCTCTTTAGAGTTTTGCATAAAGCAATTAATTATCGAAAATAGAAATGACTCTTGTGACAGAAGTCAGCCACCCTATGCTGAAGGAGGGACAAAGAAGCCCACCCCAAAGGTTCTCTACGAGGTGAACATCTGCTCGGGTTTCTCATTGCACTGTCAAGCCTCGTTACATAAAGGTGGTTTGTGCTTCACACTAATTAGCTTAAAGGTTTAGACATTAATCCCACACCAAATAAGTCACCTTGTGCAACGAGGTATTCGAAAAAGACTAGTCCAGGCTCTATTGGTTTATCAAAGAAAGCAGACGTGACACAATCTTAAACACCAGCTGAAAGGCGCTGCTTGCTACATTAGACTTTTATACAAGAGACATATCCTCCTGGTCTCTGCATGCCCTGGGGGTGCATCACTCAAGTGCACAGCCAGCAGGAAATACCACGTGAGAACCTCGGGAAAGAGGAAGCTGTGTACACTTGATGCTGAACTCAAATCAAGGCTGTGTGTTACACTTGTACAAAGATGATGCAATTAAAATACAAGCAATAGCTGTTTTTCCGTAGAAGAGTCGTGGAAGGCCGGTAAGCACATGAAGTGATGGCAGACATCACAATCATTAGAGAGATGCAAGCAGAAAGTATAGACAGACACACTTCACACCTTCTGAGAAGGCTAAAATCAAAGCGTCACGTAAGGACAGTGGTCTAGAAGAGGAGACGGTACTGGCCTCCTGTTCCCTGGCGGGCAGGAGGCAGAACAGCGCTGTGGGAACAGTCTGGCATTTCTTCAGGTTAGACCTGTGACCCAGAAATTCCATTCTCAGATATACGACTAACAGAAACGAAAACACATGTCCACACAAAAATGTGCTCATGAACCTCTGCAGCCATGTTAACCGTTCTGTGCAGGTGCCCAGCAACTGATGGATGGGAAAACAAAAGAAGGCACACCTGTTAAACAGAACACTATTCAGCCTGGAAAAGGAAACCGATACATGCAACAACATGAATGAGTCTTGAAACCTTCTGTAACGTGAAAGAAGACAAGAGTCGTGAAGCTCACACAGTGAGCCTTTGTCCCTAAAACCAAAAGGAGAACTGATGGTGAGGAAGCAGTGAGGAGCGCGAGGAGGACCTGGCGGGAGGCAGTGACCTACTGACATGGTCAAAATACATTATATAAGTATGTGAGGCTGTCTACGACTAAAAACTTTAAATATCGATAAAAGACCTGCAGCATTTGTCTTAATCAATAACAAGTAACTCTGAGTTTTCCCACCTGGGTCAAGAACAAGGCTAAGCTTACACCCTCTCTTGTCGCTGCTATTCATAATTTTTACGTCTACGGATGTTTTGCTTGCATGTACATCTGTGCACCATGTACGTGCCTGGTGCCTGGTGCCTGGTGCCTACAGGGGCCAGAAGAGAGCGCTGGGTCTTCAGGAGTTACAGGTGGTCAGGACACATATAGGTGTTAGAAAACAGCCTGTGCTTTTAACTGCTGAGCCAGCTCTCCAACCTCTAGATCTTTCAACATCATACTAGAAGTCCTTCTAATGCAGTAAGATGAAAAAGTACTAAAGTCTACCCATAATTAGATAGAAGCCATCAAATAAAACGCATTGTTCATCGATGGTATTACCGTCATGTAGAGACTCCAAAAGAATCAACAGTAATGACCAAGAAACTGAGACTAGCGAACAGGACATGAGGTCACTCACAAAAGTCAGTCACTTTCCTACCTGCAGCTAGGTCATGGCTTAAAGCACAGTAATGCAGACATTGGTGGGAGAAAGGGGGAGGGAAGGGGAAAGGAGAGAGGGAGAGAGAGAGAGAGAGAGAGGGAGAGAGAGAGATCTTGTAGAATATGTACAGGACCTGTACCAAAAAAACCTGTAAAGTTCTAATGAAATGAATCAAAAAAAGGAAAGATAAGGACCCAAGATTCTCCCGACTTAGCTGATACATTCAGAGCAACCCCATCTCATCTCAACCAGTTAACTCGGGGTGTTTAAAAACTGCTTCCAAAATTGATATGGAAAAAACAAAGGACTCAGAAACGCTTGTAAATTCTGAAGAACGAAGCCGGGAGGCTGACACTGCTTGATTTCAAGACGTCTTTAGAGTCGTGGTGTAAACACAGGAGTGTGAGAGAGAGATCTGTGAAACAGACCCACGCAGATAAATGCAGGTGACCTCTGACTGCGGATCAAAGACTACAAATGCAGAATCTCTCAACAGACAGTCCTGAAACCACACATACCACAGGCAAGAGAAGTATGTCAGACAGAGGCTTTACCTCAAAACAATAAAGCAGAATAGATCACAAACCTAACTGAAAGATGTAACATTCTAGACTGAACTATATCAGACATCCTACATAACTGTGCATGGAGATACTGCTGACGTGCTGCACAGAAGGCGGAGCCTGGGGAAAGGGAGCATTGGTAAGCTGGGCTCACTAATATCAAAACCTTCCGCACTTCAAAAGTCAGAAACAAATAAAAGTATAAACCACAAGCTAGAGAAACATTTTTTTCAAAAGACTTATCTGATAAAACCCAGTCTCTATAATTTTATTTACTGATTTGTAAGTGTATATGTGTGTCCCTGCTTATCTGGGTGTGGACCACATACATGCAGTACCTGATAGGCCAGAGAGGGCATTGATCCTCTGGGGTTACAGGTGGTTGTGACCTCTGGATACGGATGCTGAGATCCAAAGCCAGGTCCTCCTTGAGAGCAGCTCTCAACCTCTGAGTCATCTCTCCCGCCCCCTGATTATCTAAAAAGGTGAGACACTCTTGAAACTCAACAAAAAAGAAAACAAACAAACACATTTTCTTAAATGGGCCAAAGACCTTAACAGAAACCTCCACCAAGAAGTCACGAGACAGCAAAGAAGAGCGTCCGTTCCAAGAGGATTTCCAACCAGAGCTGCGGTGAGACACCCATCTGGATGCTAAAATCTAAACTGTGCAGTGCTGCTTGGAAAAGACCCAGTACTTCCGATGGCAGCAAAGTGCTTCTTACAAGACAGTCAATGCAATACCACAACACAGCCTGACAATACTTCTTGTTATGTATTAAACAAATAAAGAACATGCACACGGAAACGCTGCCACTCAAGCGGGGTGCAGTGGCCCAGACCTGTAATCCCAGCACTCAGGGGGCAAAAGCAGGAGAATCGGGAGCTTTAGGCTAGTCTTGCCTGTGTAGTGAGTTTGAGGCCAGCCTGAACTACATGAAAATCTGTCAAAAATAAAAAATGCCATGTAGATGTTTGTAACAACATTATTCATAATTGTGAAAATTTTAGAGACCTTGAAAGTGACTTCCAAAAGTAGGCAAATGAATTAATGAGCTGCAATGTGTCTTGACAGAGGAAAAGCATCAGTGCCCAAAGAAAAAGAAAAGCTATCAAGCTGGGAAAACCTGTAAAGTGCTTAAAATGCAGGTTGTTGAGTGAAGGCTAAGAGCTGAAGACTAAGCGCATGACTGTTCTCCCAAGGCAGGAAAAGCAAGGCCAGCCTGGGCTACATCATGAGATCCTGTCTCAAAACAACAATGGCAAAGCTTGGAGGAAGCGCTGTCTGGAAAGGTGCGTGCTTTGTGATCCCACCCTTGTAACGTTGCTAAAGGCAAAACTCTGAAGCCAATAAAAAGATCAGTGGTTCTCAGAGAATAGAGGAGAGGAAGGTGTTGCAGACATTTATTTTTAGTTATGGATAAGATAATGGTTTGTGCACTATTGGGTGAGGGTCTGCCAAGGTCTTGGTGTTTTGTATTGTCTGCAGGTGTTAGATTTATGTGTGGGATGTTTGATTGCTAATGATCTGCATGTGCTATCAGTAGAACACCTGAGGGGTTCTGTATCAATAAAAACACCTGAGCTCAGACGCTCGGGGTTCCACTGTAAATATGGCATTGGCCGTGATAGTGGTTCCCTCTGCAGAGGTCTGGCAGGTTTGCACGTATGAAATATGCCTCCTAGTCTCCTTGCTGAGCCGCCACAGCAACGTACTGCTGCAAATGGCATAGGAATGTGGGGCATGGCATCACGCCAGCTAATCCAACATCAAGACAGGGAAGACAGATCTCGCAGAGTCTGTTTTGTTTTGTGTATTGACAGTAGCTTACCTCAGAAAGCATTTTGGGGATGTGGTTAAAGGCACAGTCCGTGCGCACAGACTGACTGTGTTCAAGTCTCCTCCTCGCTGATTTACACAGCTCCACTCAGCCTCCGCATATAGTCATCTTTCCCATCTAAAAGGCAGGGATTAGAATAAATACTGTAGAAAATTAGAAAAATACAGAGGGGTTATTACAAAGATTAAATATATTAATAAAGGTAAAAACATTCTAATTGTACCTGGCATTACACCACATACGTTTCGTGCATTAAAAAATTCTTTGGCTGTCGAGATGCCTCTGCTGCCAAGGTGCCTGCTGCCAAGCTGGATGACCGGAGTTCCATCCCTGGACCCACATGGCGGAAGGAGAGAACTGACTCCACAAGATGACCTTTGACCTGTACTCATGCACTTTGGTACTTGC
This sequence comes from Cricetomys ansorgei, assembly GCA_026225945.1. Taxonomy (NCBI): domain Eukaryota; kingdom Metazoa; phylum Chordata; class Mammalia; order Rodentia; family Nesomyidae; genus Cricetomys; species Cricetomys ansorgei. Next base: position 80,157 of record JAMJFZ010002302.1, read on the forward strand.
GCCCACACACAAATTAATAAAACGTAACAAATGCCTTAGAATCCCAGTGTTGGCGCGTGTCTCCCAGACTGAATCTATTGTGATATTTCCCCTCGCTCACGCGGTATACACGCACTGATACGGTTGTCTGCCAGGCCTTGTGTTAGACAGAATAACCAGGGAATGAGTAAGCCTTACAACCTGTGTACTGAGGGTCCGAGGCACACTAGCACCTCTCACCACCATCTCTCCTCTGAGCGCAGGATAAATGAAAAGTGTTACTTATACAACTGTGCACGGCAGTCAGGAACAGTGGCACAAGATGGATCCCCATGGGAGCACTGGTCACATCAACCTTAGAGTTATTGCAATGACTGAGAGCAAGTGAACACTCAGCCCAGGGCACTGCAGGACATTGGGCGCCTTTCTGTCTGAGGCATGGCTGTAAGTTACGGAGTCTTTAGCCACGTTCAGAGCAGAACTTCACCCCTGCTCCCTGTTGACATTGGTAGGTTACACACATCAGTGTCTGGTCAAGTTCATGGCAGTGTGTCCCTATCCAACCAGAGCCATTTGCATGGCACAAGTCTGAGAGAAACACACACTGATGGAAAGATCCAGAAGGTGAAAAGCCGGGCTCTGTACCTAACACCTGTAATCCCAGCGCTTGAGAGGCTGAGGCAGGGGGATCATGAGATCAGCACCAGCCTACGTTACATCGTAATTACAGGCTAGCTGTCTCAAAACAGGGACAACAAACACTAAACAGGACTCTTCCCTTTCTACGTTTTCTACTCTCAAGTCTCCTGGGATAAAGAGTCACCTCCTCAGAGCACGGGGCTAGCGAGTTGTTTTGTTTAAGCCATTGGTTAGGCAAACAAAGAAGGAGCTGTCCATGACTATGGCGATGCTAACTGGCCTCTGGAAACTCATGACATCAGCAGCCCCTTTGTGGCTCCGTGATTAACTTTCAAAGCTCTGAGGTTTCCACGAGAAGACGCAGCGGGCTCACATAACGCAACGCTCACCGCACCATCCTCTGCGGCTCCCGGCACATTCTGCGCAGCCCTGTCTTTCCACTGTAGCACACTAAAACCTGATCTTACAGAGTTGTTGCTGCTTGACTTTGTGTTTTAATTCAGAGCAAAAAGAAGTACAGACCTCAGAAGTTCACAGGAGTCAGTCGGGAAAGAATCAAGGTTTCTAATGAAATAAATCCGCAATTTGGGCTTGCATTTATCTTTTATTTATTTAGTTATTATCTTTTATGTGTTATTTATTTATTTATTCTATGGGGGCTATCAGACTCCTGTATCATGTGTCAACTGATCAGCGTTCAAGGGCTAATTTCTCAGGCCCTGCTAGAGAGCAGGAGGCTTAGAAGAGGAGAGGCGAGCCCCTGACCTTTCCCATCAGTGTCCCCAAAGAAACACTACTCAAATTACCCTTAGAATTGTCCCAACAACTGAGAACAAACAAACACTCTGACTTCAGGCATCTTCCTCCCTTCTAGTGTGTGAAGGCCTGTGGGAATGACCCAACCGTTCACCTGGTTCTGATCTGCCCTTCTGGGAGCTCCCCACCCCCATGAGTAAAACTCCTCTTCTTAAGGCCCTGTATGCCTAGGCTCCTCTAGGGGCCTTGGAGTCATACTGTCACAGACAGCCATAAAACTTTTATAGCTGCTGGGATCCATTGATCAGCAAGTCATCGGTCTATGCGGTAAAAGTGCCGTGTGTGAGAATTCAGAAGCCAGGGCACTGCGGGTCATACTTGCTGCTTGGCTGCTGGAGTAGAGTTTCCTGGTGTCAATGTCTCACCTGCTCACTCACCGCCTCCTAAACGGGCAATAAATACACACCCAAAGTAATTAAAGAAAGGCAGATCTCTTTTTTAATTAAGTCAGAATAGAGAAATGTAGGTGGTGGGTCATGTTTGTTTGAGGGCTTAGAGTACCTAGCCATAATCCTTAAGCCACCCAAGGGGATGAAAACTGAGGGTGGGAGAAAGAAGGCTTTCCTGGGGAGCAGAGGGTCTCCTTTTCAGGATCACTGTTTTCACAGTTGCTGTAACAACAGATAATGTCTCAAGTGACCTGGGAGCAGCCCTCGATGGCTTATCAAGGAGCCAGTCCCCGTTTAACCCTGTCTAGACCAAGATGAGCATTATCAGCAGCCTCTGTAGATTAATCACAAACCTAATCACAGGCTCCGCCTGACAAACTGGTGCTCTGGAAGACCCAGGAGACAGAAAAGACTGCTTTGCTCTGAGAAGGGATTTCTCAGGCCTGGCACTTTCTGTCCTTTCTGTTCCAACTCCTTATTAACAATGTCCCTGAGTCTGACTGAAAGAAGCAGTCTCTAGTCTCTCTCTCCTAAAATGTCCCAGTCAGAAGGCCAAGGTCTACATGAAAATCCAGTGGGACCTAACAGAACCCTACAATGGCCACCACCACCATGTACCTCTCCTTTAAGAGCCCCAGTGCATGGAGGACAACTCTTACTGGCTTCCCCTTGCCGGGTCCCAACAAGCACACCCCACCCATTCATAGGGACTTTGTCGGTGCCACAGACTACAAAGTGATTGAGAGCTGTTCCAGCCGATAGAACATAACACTCAGGGAGAGCTGTGACTACACAGGATCCTCTTGCTCTGCTCTGAAATACCGTTGTGGGGAGCCCACAATGCAACAGTACAGGGAGACTGGGCAGGAGGCATGTCTCCAATTCATTCAATGAACCCAGTATCTACCACGGCCGCCATTACGGCTCAGTGTTCTATCAGCATTCGCATTGCATGCCCAAGTACAAAGGAGATCAGTGAGAGATGGAACGATGCCACACGAGCTGTGAGTTCGATGCCACACAAGCACTCCCAAGGAAGGAGTGAGGACTGAAGCTCAACTTACACCACTCTTAGCAACCCAGGCCCCATAGGAGGCTGTGTCCTAATGTCAGAGGCCCTGAATGGGAGGGACGGAACATGGGCAGACGGCTCCCCGTCACCAGCTCTGCAATCTCCCTGGAAGATTGCACAAGGATGTACGAGCCTCTTGGTTTGGTTTTACCTCAGTCTTCCCACCTGTAAATGAAGACAGTGGTGTCCTCTGTGGGTCATGCCTTGAGATAGTAACTGTGTGGAGCAAATGAACAGACTAGAAAATCCTCAGTGTCATATTGACATCAACATCAAGTGTTCGAATCTACTTCCTCCTTCTGTGTGAAGAGGGTACTCTTTATCAGCTACGGATGATCCTACAGTCAGAGAATAAACACAGCTTGTAGTTCCTGTCAAGGAAAATGAGTCAAAGATTTTATTCCGTGAAGGCCTCACTAGCCAGGATGTGAGAGTGTGTATCTGTAATCTCAGCACTTAGAAGGCGGAGGCAGGAGGATTGTGATCTTGAGGCCAACCTGGACTACATAGTAAGGCCTTGTCTCAAAAACACATTTTTTTTTTTTAAATTTAAAAAAAGACCCAGGCGGGCAGTTGCTATGTAGCCACATTCCGGTCCAGGGATCCAGATAAAAGCACAGATGGAATCTTTATCACATAAGGTCACAAAGGAGGTCCCACAGCTGTGGAGAGAGGCTTTGGATCTTCCGGGCCACGGGCCACGGTCCATCTTCTCTCTGGCAAGGCATTTGGGAGCCTGAAGTGAAATTCTGGCATTCTAGTCAGTGTTTGTTGACACTGTGCTGCCAAGCACCTGACCCAACCCCTTCCTGGGAGAGATGTGGACTCAGATACTGGAGCTAAGAGGCTCCTGGGTAATTCATACAAAAGAATCCGATTTGGCTACACCTGGAGAGCGGGAACCTGGGTCCTTGTTTAGAAATGCCTTGCTCCCCTCAGAATTCAGAAAATATGAAGAAGAGAGTCAGAAAAGATAGTCATGAAGTCACCAGCATACCTCTGCTTGTCCAGAGTGTGCAGAGACGAGACGCCTACATTTTAAGAGGTACTGATATGGCCGTTCAGGTGCGCTCTCTGTGACACGCAGGTGAGTTTTCCTCCTAGGCATAATCTAACCGACTAATGTTAGTGCATGGGCGCTCTCTGACCCCTTATTCTCAACACAGTACTTCTGAGTTTTTTAGCCAGTTCTTCTGCTAGTTGTACGTTGTGTTTTCAACCTTAAAAGCCAGAGGATGCTCACTCTCTATCCACGATGCAACCTCAAGCCTGTGGCAGAGGAGAAAAGCCCGTTCTGGGGGACAGTAGAACCTCCAGGCAGAAAGTCCATCTACATGGCTATTGGCCATTTCCATCTTCCTCCCGAGGGTTAAGGAAGTGTTTGCAAGGAACTTTCACAGCTACCCTCACGCAGTCAGCCAGTTCACACTGGCTTCAGCACTTCAGTTCCTGCCACAGATTGAACATACTTTGTCACTTCAGGGCTCCAGTATAGTTGAAGCCGATGGCTATCTAAGAATGTGTTCACCGCCACCTTGTGGCTCAAGATAAAAATAAATAAACCCACCTTCTTGTAAAGGGCTAATCGTGCTCAGTTTGGGGTCAGTCTTGGGAATGTTGCTCACTTTTCCTTCTCTGTGGAGGATCCTCTCTGATGAGCCTGTCACAGAATCATCTCCCTGACAGGGAAGGGGTAGATTATGGATGGCTTCCGGGACCACCTTGGACTGTGAAACAAACCTATAATACACACAGCAAAAAACTTCACTCCCAGCACCCGTGGTGCCAAGATTGAGCCATAATCCCAGATAATTGTATTTATGAGGAAGTCACTGCCCATAATCTCTTCAAAAAATAATGTTATCCATATCATGTTTTGTAAAGAAGTCTGCATCCACTGGCTTATGGATTTTGATCTTAGCCTAGAAACTTAGAGAACACTGACCTAACAGCAGTGTTTAAAATCACCTCCTCTCCTATGCCACCTCTTGCTCTCAGTGCCCATACCCACTGTGTTTCCTATTGCAAAGACATTTCTATAGCTCTGTACTTCTCCCAATAAGTCTAAGAAAAGTGGTTTTCAGATAAATGCAATTGTTTTCTCTCATGGTGCACTATCTCACTGGGAAATTTAACTCTAAAAAATATATACCTTCAAACTTGAAGATTTAGTTATAATCAATGTCTCTGGGCATGTGTATATGTGTGAGAGTGTGTGAGATTATGTGTGTGAGTGTGAGTCTGTGTGTGCACATGTGTGTATGAGTGTGTGAGAGTATATGTGTGAATGTAATTGTGAGCATGTGTGTGTGAGTGTGTGTGAGAGTATGTGTGTGTGTGAGTGTGAGTGTGTGAGTGTGTGTAAGTGTGAGTCTGTGTACTCATATTATGTGGCTCTACAGTGTCTTATCTCTGTGGTTACTAAAGCCATACAATATGGATAGCAATCATGAGCCACAAAAACATGCCCAGGAGCTAGACTCTTCCTCTAGCCAGGTGGCCTCAGAGGCCTGGAGATAAATGTTCCAGACAGGAGGAAAGGAGGACAAGAAACTTTGACAGAAACACTGAGGAATCAGGGCTAAAATTGTAAGAATATTCGAGAAAGACAAAAGGTAAACCGGAGGTGGACGCCGGGGTACCTTCCCACCCCAATCCTGGGGGAGAGCACTGATAGACCCAGGCTCTGCTTTCCAGAGTATCCTCAAAGCTAGATGGGGACGCTCGGAGTCAGGTCCCCAGAAATAGAATTAACAGGGGAAAATGAAGGCAAGGAGAGTCTCAAACTGGAAAATAATATGTGTTGCTGGTGCCAGAAGCCCTTTATTACCTCAGAGCTTCCGGAAGAGACTAAACGAGAACACCGATGGGATGGCAGAGGCAAGTGCTGCCCGGCACAAGCATTAGAGTTCTCTACTCCCGGTACCTCCACGGCTGCAAGTCAAGACAGTAGCCACTCAGAGGGTCTGAGAGGAAATTCTGTAAGCTTAGAGTGTATGAGTGTACACCCTGGCCTATCTGCACTGCAAACCATTGTAGGTTAGGCCAGAAACATCTGAATGATATTTGTTGCTGCACATGACAGAACCAATCCTGACTAAAGCAAGTCTGCTTTAAGAAGACATTCATGGTTATCTTTCTGAAGTCTGCAGAAGAATGTGATCCTTAGGTTGAGACAACAAAGGCCTGAGGCTTCAGGAGGGTACACGGGTGTTGGCTAGCGTGGAAAGTGTTTTACATTTCCAACCAACTCTCCACCATCTCATGGAAGATTGATGCTGCCTTCCAGGAAACTGTTACTTTATTTTAGGAAAAACACCAAAATGTGTCCTGCATTGCATGAAAATAAATCAAGAATGCTCTCAGCAGGCCTGAGGAGGAGGAGGGACCTCTAATTGAATCCATCTCTCACGGAGGAAGTGAAACCTTGGTCTGGAAATGAGAAGTGCTTCCCAGAGCTGAATCAGGCCAGTGACTCACAGGCCTCCTGCTTTTGTGAGTGAGGGAAACATATTCCTTTCTTTCCCAGTGCCAATTCTCTGGGAGTAGAGGTGAGCTGACTATGGCTTCCCAAGGGCGCCACAGCACCCTTCAGAAGAGTCTGGGTCTCTGAGCTTGGAATTGAACGCTAAGTTCAATTTCTCTGCTTCCCTTCTCTTCTGATCCCTGGACCTTAACCAGGGGCTAGCAAAACTGAAGCCTGGCTCCATGTTGGGACGGGGGAGCAAAAAGAAGAGAAACTCACAGATGAGGCACAGTAGTAAAGGACCCTGCAGAATCTGCCTGTTGTGATCAGAAGGGCTCTGATGTCATCAGCCAGAGCAAGACCCACTCCTCAGCCTGAGACACTGTTGGGAAGACAGGAGCTGTACACCAAAAAGACAACAGAGATCACAAAGAACTCCAGCCAGCCAGGTCCACATCCTTGGTGGGGTTCTGTGTTAGTGGGTAGTAACCAGAGCTAACCTATGTGCTGGCAATATCTGAACATAATCAACTGTTCTGTTGGGAGTGACTCTCTGGAAACAACTATCTAGTACTCCCTACGGACTGACCCCAGAAACAATCATTAATTCTTCAAATGCACATATATCCTCACTCAGTGCCACCAGCTCTGAGGAACACTGGAAATGGAGCCAGGGATGAAGCTCCTCCTGAGGGGACTGCTCAACCTACAACTTTCAAAAAACAATTAAATAGGCTGGAGAGATGGTTCAGTGGTTAAGAGCACTAGCAGCTCTTCCAGAGGACCAGGGTTCAATTCCCAACAACCACATGGCAGCTCACAACTGTCTTTAACTCCTGTTCTAATGGATTCAACACCCTCACACAGACGTGCAAGCAAAACACCAATGTACATAAAATAAAAATAAATAAAATATTTTTTAAAAAAAAGCAAGTACCCTGGTTATAGTTATACTTTGGGTCTAGTTTGCCCCCAAAGGCTCAGACATGGGATTGTTATCCTCAAGGCTGTGGGGTAAGATGGTTGGGCCTTTGAGAGGTGCAGCTCAATGGGAGGGATAGGGCTCAGGGACTTGGTCCACCCTTAGACTGGATTGATGCTGTCTCCGAAGACCAGGTCAGGTCTTTGTGAGACTGGGCTAGTGTCACCGAGAACAGGCAGTAGTAAGAGGCTGGCACCTCCCCCGAGCCTCTACATCACACACATTCCTGCAGTTGCCTTCACAGTTGCCCTGAGGCCCTCCTGAGAGCCATGCAAACACCCACATCATACTCTTGAGCACAGTTCTCTTTCTAAAGTGCCAGGAAGCCTTAGGTATTTTGTTATAGTAACAAAACAAATTTCGTCAGTTAATTATTTCGTTATATAGTTATTTGCATTGTATAGTTATAAGCACACAGTTCTGTAGTCTACGAAGAAGCATTGTGGGGGTCCCACCTTAAGATTCAGGTCCCTAGTATAGAAAAAGACCAAAGCAGCCAACTTTAGTCAGGCTTCTAAGAGCACCAAAATTGTGTAGGCCCAAGCCAGGAGCACCGTGACCCAAAACAGTTCCCCAGAGTTAAAGAAAAACACTTTCTAAGACAAACAAGATGGCCTTGGGCTAAAAGAGTTTCCCCATGTAGACAGCCCATGGCCTCGGACTAAGAGTCTTCCCCCCACCCACATTGACTAAGACCCTAAAGTTTACATTTTCTAGGAGCCCGCAACCTTGCTATATGCTAGCACCAATCAGTTTAAAGGTTAACTGGCCCCTACCTATCAAAATGGGAAAACAATTTGGGGACCAATCAACTTTTCCCAACTCGGTTTGTGCCTAGCAACCGTTTCAACTGTATAAAAAGCTTCACCATTTGCTCCTCGTGGTCACTTCTATCCTGCGTGTTAGAACGGCCCCAGTATACTGGAATAAATCCTCTTGCTATTTGCATCGATATCCCGTCTGTGAGTCTCTGTGGGGGTGCGGCGTTCCAGTTTGGGCCCTGGGGGTCCCAGTTTGGATCTCTGAGGTCCAACAGCACATGACGTGTGAGAGAGGAGAATGGGTGCTCCGTGGTTTAGAGGGCCCCTCTGAGGCACCTGCTCACGTGTCCTGGTTTTAGACAGGATGTAACTATGAAGCCTTGGCTAGCCCTGAATTCAAGATCCTCCAGCTTCAGCCTCTAGGAGCTGACCCCTGAGCTGAGATGTGTCCAGACTGAAGATGTGGGGCCTCCAGGACACAGAAACATTTCCTTCAGAGAAGTGTGCTGAGCTAACCTCGACCAGCAAGGAAAGAGACACGACACAACTGGTTCCTTCTCAAGGCAGTTTAATCAGGAAGTTGATTGTAGGAAGAATGGCCCCGAATCCCGTCCCCTCCACACCTATATACCCTCATGAGAGCCTATCCGCTGCCGCCACGCATCGCTCCTCCATAGGCTGCAAGGGAACGCATCACCTCAAACCATGAATCACTCAGCCCTCATCTCCGAAAAAGGAGTTGTTTATCACTTTGCACACAAGCAGCTAGCGCCATCTTGGGTGGCCACAGGGTGTGGCACATACAGGGCGCTACACAGAGAAGCAGTTACGACAATGGGCGGACTGCGTGCCGTAGGGCTCCGAGCTTGAGGAGATGAGGGTGGGCTCGAACCCCATCATTGACGGGCACTTTGACTTTATAGCTTCTTTTTCTTTTCTTCCTTTTTTTTCTTTTTTCTTTCTTTCTTTCTTTCTTTCTTTCTTTCTTTCTTTCTTTCTTTCTTTCTTTCTTTCTTTCTTTCTTTCTTTTTTTAGTCAGGGCTTCTCTGTTGTAACTCGGCTGTCCTGGAACTCACTCTGTAGACCAGGCTGCAGGGATGCTCCTGCCTCTGCCTCCCACATGCTGGAATTAAAGGTGCGTGCCACCACCACCACCTGGCTTCTTGGTGGCACTTTAAGTGAATTTCACATTTCTAGCTTTTGCTTTGTTCAGGACTTCTAGGTACCCAGATAGTCTCTCCGAACCCTCACTGCTGTCTCTGAGAGTGGCATTAGCCCTCTCACCCATGAGGTTGCATCTCCCTAGGACACAGCTGGTGAGTTGGGTAGACGTCATTCAGTGCACACATGGCTATGACACCTGACACACTCACAGTGCCTCCTGGGACTTTAGGGTGGGCCCCCATGAAGGGAGATCCCCTGGTCCTCAGAGGCTGTGCCTGGTCCATGAAATCCACCAGTTCTCTCTGTGCACCAACAGACTATACATTGAGAAGAGGAAAGCTGAGACACAGCTGAAGTGCCGCAGACACCCTGCCCATGCAGGTCTTGGGGTGATCAACATCAGGTTCCTCCATCTCGTTCCACCTTACTCTTTGAGACAATGTCTCCCACCGAATCTGGAGCTTGAGGATCTGTCTGTCTCTACGTAGCCAGAGCTGATATTACAAACACATGTGGAGGCCATGGCTCAGTGGGGAAGAACGCTGGCCACTTTTCCCTAGAACCTGGGTTGAGGACCCAGCACCCGCAGGGTGAATCACAACTATCTATAATTCCAGCTCCCTCTTATAAATCTGACACCCTCTTCTGGTCTCCGTGAGCATTGATTGCATACACATGGTACTCAGACACACAGACACATGCTGCCACACCCAACTCTTCAGGTGTTTGCTGGAGATTCAGGCTGAGGTCCTCATGCCCACATGGTCATTGCTTTACCGACTGTTGCCCTTGGGACAACTGAGGTCCACAACTAAGGTCCACTTAGCCTAATCCTTATGTCTCATGGAATTCAAGAGGAGACAAGGCTCCTAGTCCCAGCTTTCCTTGGCTACAATTAAGTAAAAAACAAAAACAGGTTTTCCACACTGTGTGACGTTTAGGGCGTGGCACCAGCAGGTCTGTGCTCTGTCTTCCCAGCCTGTCCTGTAAAGCCTGCCTTCCATTTGACCCAGAACATAATGCTATCTATCGCTAAAATTGCCAGGCTCGAGGATTTCAGACCTAAACACAGTGCTCTCCTGTAGTCTCTTTACTCCGCTGCTTGCTGTATTGAGTGCCTTCCTCGTGACTGGCACTATAGTTAGATTATTTGTATTTTTGTCTTTATTTAGCACAATAACCCCCATAAAGCACAAGGTGACCTTGCCTCCATTCCATGAGCGAGAGAATCTCGGCTTTAGGAGAAGCTTGGTAAGCAGGCTGAGGTAAGACAGCAAGAGACCACCTTACTCGATACTCAACAGACGGTCTGCTTTTGGAGCCTTTGCCTGAATTTAAGCCCTTTTTCTTTCTGCTCAGAAACTGCAGTCATCTGTTTAGGGCAACAGAGGTCACTTTTTAAAAGTTTATGAAAAATTATTGTTTGAAAATGGTGACTCTCAGTGTTTCTCAAGGACAAGAGCATCAGAGAAGTTTGAATTAAGAAATCTCAGACCTGGACTTGGCCTTGCTCCTGACCAACGATGTGTTGATCTCAGTCATTCACTGAGAAGTGGGCGAGACAGTACTGAGAGTTAGCGCAATCTCCCAATGGCCAACAGGACTGCAGATGAACCACATGACACTGCCGGCTAAATCCGACGTGCTTCCAAAGTCCAGTGTGTTCTTGAAGCAGCACATTGACAAGACACCCAAGTTCTTACAAAGGCTCTTCTCCCTCTGTGTCTAAGCACATTAGCCCACTGACATTTTCACTTACCAAGCTTGGTTCTAAATGGGTCTTAGTTGTTTTAAAAAACTAAGTCAGACTACTAAATATGAAGATTGCCAATCAACCATGAATATTTGGCAGTAATGCTTAAAATGAATGTTGAGATCTTTTTGCAGCAAGGTTATAAAGCTGTGGTGGTTTGAATAAGAATGGTCACCATAGACTCATATGTTTGAATGCTTAGTCACCAGGAAGTGGGACTGTTTTAGAAGGATTAGGAGGTGTGGCCTTGTTAGAGTAGGTGTGGCCTTGTTGAAGGAAGTGTGCCACTGGAGGCGGGCTTTGAGTTTTCAAAAGCCCAAGCCAGGCCCAGTGTCTCTCTTTCTGCTGCCTGAGGATTCTAACGTAGAACTCTCAGCTACTTCACTGGCACCATGTCTACCTGTGTATCGCCATGCTCCCTGCCACGGTGATAATGGACTAAGCCTCTGAAACTGTAATCGAGTCCCAGTTAAATGCTTTTTTTCATAAGAGTTGCCATGGTTGCGGTGTCTCTCACGATAGCACACTGACTAAGACAAGAGCAATGGAGATGGCTCAGAGGATGAGGAGGACCAGCCTCTAAGCCTCACGGCCTGAGTGTGATCCCTGGAACTCACATGGTAGAAAGAGAGAACCAACTCCTGAGGGTAGTAGTTAGCTTTTGTGTGGGCTCACCAAGGGAGACACAGGAGCATATTTCATAACTGCAAACCCTGCCAGACCTCAGCAGCGGGAACCACCATCCTGGTCAGCACCATATTCACAGTGGAGCCCTGAGCATCTGAGCTCAGGTGTTTTTATTCATTCAGAACTCCTCAGGTGTTCTACTGATAGCACATGCAGATCATTAGCAATCAAACATCCCCCGCAGAGATCCAACACCTGCAAACAATACAGACCACCAAAACCTAGGCTAGCCCCTCACCCAGCAGTACCTAACACATTTTATACATAACTAAAAATAAACTTCCACAACATCTGGGAGCTGTTCTCTGATGTTCTCTGATGGCTACCCATATGAGCATAGTGGATAATTGTAAGAAAGAAAGAAGTCAGTGTTTGGTTGGTTTGTGGAGATAGGGTATCACTATGTTGCTTTACTGGTCTCGAACTTGGATTCTTATATGCTCCTTTTACCTGGGCTCCCAGTTTTGTTGTGTTTTGTTTTGTTTTGTTTTGTTTTGTTTTGTTTTGTTTTTAACTCTACAACAGTACAGGTTTAATCCAGGAAAATAGTTTGTTTGTATGTTTGGTTTTTTTTTTCAATTCTAAGGACCAGACTCAGGATTTTGTACACGGCAGGAAAGTGTCAACTATTAGGATACACCCCAACCTCTGGTACATCTTGGAAAATACACACAATCTTCCAAAGTCAGCATACCTTTCCCAGCTTAATTGAGGAGTGACTGGCAATAATAATTGTACCACAGCACACCCTTCCCATTGGTGCACATGAGCTTACATTTGAGTGTTCTCGCTCACAGTGCACTCTGCTAGAGTCAGCTGCCACACGTGCTGTGCATTTGACCCCCAACCACACTCATCTCACAAGACAGCTTTTTACTCCCTGGATATTTGCAATCAAACCTAATGATTACTGCTTCCTTTCATCCCCACCGAACAACTGAAAACTTACTCAGTACATAAATAAATACAAATATAAACAAACAAAGCCAGGTTGTTATCACTCATTACATACTCAATATTTAAGAGAAAATACTAGTATGTTAAACACAGATACTGCGTTAGATATCTGAATTTCATGTAATAAACATGTACAAGGAGAAACACAGAGATCGTGGTATATAACTGTCAAGCTTTTTATTTCTTCAGGTTTTGCTTCGATTTGAATGTGAAATGGAAGAGGTGGGTGACCAGAGGTCAAGGCCATCTTGAGACTCAGGAGCCCTGATCCTCTTCCTCTTCACTCCTGCCTCCTGGGTTGAATGTGACCCGAGCCTCGTGCTGCTGCTCCCATGCCTTGCCTGCTGCCATGTTGTTCCTGGGCTTAGGTTATCCCCCAAGGAGCCAGGCTCAGCCACCAGTTGTCCTAAAGTCAATTACAAGGGCCAAATTAACAGTGAAAGACAGAAGAGGGGGATTTAGTCAATGTGGCCACTAAGAAGAGAAATAAGGGACCCAGCAAGCCTACAAATCCATCTTCAGGGTCCTAACTGCAAGGCTTCAGATGGGGGGGGGTGCTGGCCAGTGTTATGTTAACTTGACACAGGCCAGAGTCATTTGAGAGGAGAGAACCCCAATTAAGAAAATTACTCCATAAGATCAGGCTGTAGGCAAGCCTGTAAGACATCTTCTTAATTAGTGATTGATGGGGGCGGGGTGGGTCTAACCTATTGTGGGTGGTGCCATCCTGGGCTGGTGTCCTGGGTTCTGTAAGAAAGCAGGCTGAGCATGCCTCGAAGAGCAAACCAGCAAGCAGCACCCCTCCATGGCCTCTGCATCAGATCCTGCCTCCAGAATCCTGCCCTGTTATCCTGACTCCCTTTGATAGAGATCAGTTTTTTGGAAGTGATTTGGAAGTACAAGCCAAATAAACACTTTCCTCCCCAAGTTGCTTTGGTCATGGTGTCACCGCAGCAATGGTAACTAACCTTGACTCGGACAGAGGATTCAGGAGGGACACTGAGACAGACTGGGCAGCAAGGGCTTTACTAGAAGTTATTAACACCATGTTCCTTCTCTGTCTAGAGACAACAACATAGCTCAAGTCAGGGCCCTCACGGCAGAAATAGGATCTCCTCCTATCGCTCATTAAGGATGAGCCTGGACGCACAGCTGGAGCCTGCAGCCAGTTCTGACTCCCAGGCAGGAGGCAGGGACCAGAGCAGGATACCACCAATATCACCTTTGATGTAAACTCACTTCTCTAGGTGAGAGATGTGGCCCCCAAAAGTCTGTTAATTAAGTATTCGAGACAGTGTCTCAGTAGGGTGCCTCTCCTATCTGTGAAAGGGGAAGCGCTGCTGCCAAGTATGGTGTCAGCCCAGCAGATGGATCCTGACACTGCTGACCTGTGTGAGGGTTAAAGACAAGGCAAGAGATTCACATAACCGAGCAGTCCAGCAAGGTATGCTGCCACCACCCCGTCTCAGCTCCATGCCTCTCTTACGTGGACCATCCGATAAGTTAAGGATCTTTCTCCCAGAGACAAGTTCCTCCTCTGGCTGCCTTCAGGGCTTCAGTCTCTTCTCCTTAGAGGCCACTTCCAGGAAATTCTGATTTCTTTGGGTCCACTGTTTCAGGAGTCTGATAGCCAAAGGAAGCAGCACAAGACAGACCGGGTACAACACCTTCCTCACCATGGTGGACTACTCCCCCTGGACCGTGAGCCAGAATGAACCCCTTTACCCCAGAGGAGCTTGTGTCCTTCTGTTTTATCTCAGCAACATCGAAGGAATGAAGACATGTTTCTACCTTAAAATCTTTTAGGTTTTAGACATTATTTAACAATGGTAAGGCGTCTTCTTTTTAAATTCCCCCCCTTTCATTTTGCAATTTCTTCAGGAATGTTAGAGCATGACACTTCACTGGATTCTCACAGAACAAAGACCCCTGTGTAACTGGCGCCAGGGTCATGGGACCCAGTGTCACAAGCTCTCAGCCTCCTCAGCTTTCTCCTAGTCACAACCCTCCCTGGGAATCTACCTGGACAGAAGAAACCCAGGCTTCATTTCGACTCCTTTCAAGCTCCGTGTAAATGAGACACAGTTTCCGTTCTTTGTTAGCCTGTCTTCCTTCAGGATTGTATTTCTAGACTCCATCTCCATCTCGTGCAGAGTTGCAGTGTGTTTTCATTGTTGTGTCATGTTCTGTGTGTGAGTAGAATGCAATTTCTTTCTCCATTATGTTCTCTAATAACACACTAGAATATTACATGTTGTATTAATGTCACTGGTCGAGAACAAGACTATCACAATTTTAAGCCAAATTTGAAGCAAGCTTTAATTAAACCAAATAAAATATAGGCAGTAATAAAGGACTCTGGCCAGGACCATTTCGAGGTTCCTGAAAAATGGTCCTGAGTCACACTCAGGGTTTCCATACAACAGCATTGAGTCACATCCACCAGATGCTAATAAAGGCAGAAACAATAAGGCCATGTACTTCCCACCAGGTCCAATCAGGGGCAAGTATATATTCTGATGTACTTCCTGTCTGGGTATGTCCTGCCTACAAGCGACTAAGCATATATGGTGTAGTTGGAGCAACCAAACTTGCTTAGGGAATTTACACACATGGCCTGTTATCTTACATGAACAGCCCCCACCCAGCACTCCAGGAAGTTATCTGCCCTTATTTTATAGATCCCTAAGGCACAGTAATAAAGCATAACTTTAGCTCTTACAGTTGTCTGAGTGTCCTAGTGTCCTAACCCTGACAACCCTTCAGTCTGTCTGCAGAAGAGCCTACTCAGGTTGTTCTATTTTGCTTTGTTTTGCTTTCTTTTGTTTTCGTTTTTTTTTTTTTTTAAAGAACAAAAGCATATGCTTTGATACATTTGTAAATGTTGTACCTACAAAATAAAAATGAAGATTTACAACCATTGGGTTCATCTGAACACTTTGGACAGGAAAACTGGTTTAGTCTGGAGTTCCTCCTCCTCTGGGAGGAGACAGGTCCATTCTTTCTGATGATTTATTAAATCAGCCGGAACATGGGCAAGCTTTCCCTTTGTCTTTGACATGTAAACGGCCTCAGTTGTGTTAGCAGCTTGCTTACAAACACAGACGTTGTAACGTTTAGAGTTTCTTCTAGAAAGTCCTTTTATTCTTCAAAGTATATTACAAATTAAAAATTAAGTCTACCTCTACCCCAGGGAAGAAAGGAATTACTTATTTTTGAAACTCAGACTCCCCAAAGCCAATGTGAGCCAACTGGCTGCTGGCCACGGAGTAAGTTTCAGTCTGCAGGTCTGGGCTCCAGCTCCAGCTCCATCAAAGAGAATGTTCAGATTCTTCCTAACAAGATGGCTGCTATTCTCCTTTCCATCCAAACCTATGTGTGCCGCGCCGACCTCGACCAGCAAGGAAAGAGACACGACACGACTGGTTCCTTCTCAAGGCAGTTTAATCAGGAAGTTGATTGTAGGAAAAATGGCCCCGAATCCCATCCCCTCCACACCTATATACCCTCATGAGAGCCTATCCGCTGCCGCCACGCATCGCTCCTCCATAGGCTGCAAGGAACGCATCACCTTCAAACCATGAATCACTCAGCCCTCATCTCCGAATAAGGAGTTGTTTATCACTTTGCACACAAGCAGCCAGCGCCATCTTGGGAGGCCACAGGGTGTGGCACATACAGGGCGCTACACACCTATGGAGAGTGAGGGATCAGGACATTCTGTCAGCAGAAATGCTGCTGTGGAATATCTCAGCCTCAGGTGGACCCTGGGTTTTTCTGATTATAAAAATGGCTTTATTTTTTAAAAGCATCAGGCTACTGATAGCAACAGGGAGATGCTAGGTTGTGAAACTCCAGTGAAGCCTGGATGGAATTGTAAGATTACACTCCCATGAGTGTCTGCTGAGGGTGTCCTGAACTACATGGGTCTGTAGCTCTCCTTTCATTTTTCTGACCACAGAAATGCTGGCATGGTGGAGGACATAAACACGATTAAAGTACTTTAGATGTGCAGTGAAACCCCATTGTCTTATATAATTAATATATGCTCCTAAAAATAAATGCTAAAAAAATTAGATTCTGGCATTGGAGAATGCTTATCCTAAAACGGCTACAGTCCAAGCTAGGTCAGAAAATGAGGCCCTGGGGTCCTGTTGGGGAACAGCTGTAATGGCTCTGGGGAAACCTTCTGCTCTGACTCCACATTTTTCTTCAAATATTAAGCAATGCCTTATGAAGCCCTCCTCAACAAACAGTGCTTAAAGTAACAAACATTCTGTTGTTTCTCAGAGCAAACTACCCCAATTTCCTCTTAGTAACTCCAGAAATGCCTCCATCAAATTGCTCCAATTTTTCATCTTTGCCCATCCCCCATCACCACTCCCCACCCCACCCCCACCCCTACCCCCACCATTGGACCATCAACCTCCAATAGCCTCACCATGGAGATTAACTTCCACAGAGGCCCTGCAGCAGAGGGGCAGAAGGTCTGAATGGCCAGCTCCTACTGCACAGCCTCTGGGTTCCTGTCCAGTGATGATGCCAGATTCTGAGACAGCCTGAAATGCATGCCCAAGAGGGTGTCCTGGAGCTGAGACTAGACACTGTGCCATCCCAGGCTCCATGGATCTCTCCTCACCTGCCAGAAGCCTTCCAAAGATTCTTGATCTCTGCTATAGGTGGGTGCCCAGACAAAGCAAGCAAAGATCCAATGGCTTGGATCTAGCAGGCCCATAATTCTTTTTCTTTTTCTTTTTTTTTTTTAATTTATAGAGCATCCTGTAGGGAATGCAGATCCTAGGGCTTCTGCTGAGTGATTTCTTCCTCCATATGTACCAGCTCCCCAGTCACTGAGAAAACCACTGGTCTCAGCCAGATCCTGGAGGGACCTCCTCGTCAGTTAACATGGTACATGGGGTCTCCTTGGTCTGTGGTAATGGTGGCTACTGTGGCAGCGCCGGGCACTGAGCCAGCTTGGGCGGCATGAAGCATCACCGGCACCACAGTCAGCTGAGCTATTACCCATACGGGTCCCAACACGACAGAAGCTGCAAGGTATGGGGCATATAACTATAATCCCAGCACTCAGCAGGCTTAGGTATGACCAGGGATTTGAAACCTACCTGAGCAACATACAAAGCCACATTAGGAGGCAGGAAAGAACAAGTGGACCGAGAAAAGTCATAAAGGAGGGCTGTAAAACATGAGCCAACCAAAGGGAAGAGTGTGATGGACTTTTGTGTAAAAGGATTTCCTGTGGCAACCCTTCGCTGATTCACAGTGAGGAGGGGTTAGATAACAACCCCAGAAACACTCCGTCCACCCATCACCTGTCATCTGTCGCTAATACACTTCCAGCATCCCTTATCCAAAGGGCTTGAAACCAGAAGTGTTTCAGATTTCAGATTTGCTTGGATTTGGGGATATTTGCATACATAATGAGCTGCCTTGGGAATGGAACCCGAGCTGAGCCAGGAAAATCACTTACATTTCATTCAAAATTTATGCACATAGCCTAAGGTAATTTGGTGCAATATTTTCAGTGCACCTGCATTTGAGCTGAGGCTGGTCACATGGGGTCTGCTGTGGAATTTTCCACTGCACTGAAGTATCGTGCTGTTGCTAAAACATTTTGGGTTTTTAGAGAAATTCAGCATTTAGACTTTTCAGATTCAGAATACGTTAGCTCACTTCCCAGTTTTCACTGTGTGCTCAAATATTCTCATTTATTTCTTTGTTTGCTATTAGAAGATTTGTGTTAAAGGATTCCTCAAGAGTATTTGTTCAGATCTGAACTGGAAAAATCACGAATTTCAACTACATTTCAGTAAGCATCAGGTTAGTAAACTTCACTAGCACTGTCTGGACAAAGGTAATGCTATGCGTTTTGCTTTTTTAACAGGGGGTTTGAAATGACAATCCAGGAACAGAAGCAGCGTTTAAATGTAAAGAAAACAAATATTTCCATGAAGGAAAGATCTGTGTGGAAAATATTGCGTGTCTACTGATAACTGCGGATAACCCAAGTCAGCTGGGACAATCGTCAGTGAATGACGATTAGAACTGATGAGAAAGTCATGAGAACAAAGAAGCATAATGCAGATCACAACACCAAGTACCGACCTGAGAATATGGTCCAAACTTTTGGGTTGTTTGACAACAGAACAGATGCCAACACAGACGTATTCTAGTAAATGACCACAGGGAGGCAGATCTTAAGAGGAGAAATAGAACAATTTGAGTGTATTTGTTTCAAACCAAGAATTAGCGTAACCGTGAACTGGAAGGGCGGGAATCACTGAGACTATCAGAAAGCAGCTTTCTTTCTATTTCCCGCTTCCCCTTTAAGTGTGTTCTGTGCAGCCGTCCCTTCCTATGATCTCTGGTGAAAATTTGGTCAACCTTTAATTTTTTGATCCCTTTTATGAGTTGCAAACAGTTGGCATTTCAAGCCATCATAGCATTATTGGGTTCAGATCAAAATGCTTTCATCATCTTAACCTTTTCCTCTGAGAGGGTCTCTGTGTCCAAGTGGGCATCAGATTCCTGTGCCTCAACCCCCCAAACTCCAGAATTATACACATGGACACCTCACTGCTCCTTGCTTTTGTTTTAAATTTGGATACTGCCTCAAGTCAAGTCTGCCATAGATGTTGGAGGGGCAGATGCAGCTGACACAATCTCTCTCCTCATCTGCTGGTCAAGGCTCCTGACTCCTCCAGGCTTGGAGTGAGGGGAGGGAAAAGCAATCGAGCAAGCATCCTTTCTGAACCACTAGCTAGTGTTCTAGAATCGGACACTGTTGGTGTTGGACTTGATGGCCATTTAAGACTCTCCCTCCTTCCCTCCTTCCCTCCTTCCCTCCTTCCCTCCTTCCCTCCTTCCCTCCTTCCTTCCTTCCTTCCTTCCCTTCCTCCATGCCCTCTCCTCTCCCTCCCCCTCTCCCATGCTCTCATAGGCTTGTCAAATACCCTCTCCCTCCACTGTCCTTCTTTTGCTGGCTGGTTGCCTTTTCCTGTACAAGAGGCTTCCAGGGGCTTCCTGTAGTCCTTCTAGGAGGCTTTGTCCTCCAAATGGACCCCTGAGTGCTCAGTAGTCCACTTCAGCTGTGGCCTTCCCTCCAGAATAGCATGCACATGGCCAAGAGGAAATGCTTCTGAGTCCTTCAGTCCTGAAAATTCTTACATATGGGCTGATTCCAGAGCAGGAGAAGTTCTCCTGAAGGCCAGTATCACACAACGGGCCAGGTCTGTTTCACCTTGGACTCACAGTGGAATTAAACACAAGCTCACAAGATCCACTAAACTATTCAGAGTACATAGTAGGCTCCCCAGTGTGTTCCCTTTAAGTCTACTTCCCCGGGATTTAGGTAAGGGGCAGGTTCTCACAGCACTCTCTTGTAGGACTTAGCACACAGATGACACCAGTCCCTCCCTCGATCTCAAAAGTCTGATTCTATGGTAAACTTGATGTGGGTGAGAAGGACAAATGAGTGAAAAAAATCAAGGCTTGCCCATATTCTTCAAAAGTTCTTCATCTGGTCTTCATCTTCACTGTGGATGGATAAATTGATAGATGAAAAATAGATGACTAATCATAGATAGATAGATAGATAGATAGATAGATGATAGATAGATAGATGATAGATAGATAGATAGATAGATAGATAGATAGATGATAGATAGATAGATAGATAGATGATAGATAGATGATAGATAGATAGATAGATGATAGATAGATAGATAGATAGATAGATGATAGATAGATAGATGAGAGATAGATAGATAGATGATAGATAGATAGATAGATGATAGATAGATAGATAGATGATAGATAGATAGATAGATAGATAGATGATAGATAGATAGATAGATGATAGATAGATAGATGATAGATAGATAGATAGATAGATAGATAGATGATAGATAGATAGATGATAGATAGATGATAGATAGATGATAGATATGATAGATAGATAGATGATAGATAGATAGATAGATAGATAGATAGATAGATGAGAGATAGATAGATAGATAGATAGATAGATAGATAGATAGATAGATAGATAGATAGATAGATGATAGATAGATAGATAGATGATAGATAGATGATAGATAGATAGATAGATGATAGATAGATAGATAGAGAGATAGATAGATAGATAGATGAGAGATAGATAGATGATAGATAGACAGATAGATAGATAAATGATTGATAGGTTATAGGTAGATAGATGATAGATAGACGAATGGATAGTCTTGGCTATTGTTCACCCGAACCACATAGACAATACAGGGTAGTGTTTAGCAATGGTTTCAAGTTTAAAATACACTTGAATTAATTTCTTCAGAACACAAGGCTGAGGCTGATCTTAGCTGCAGTTGAATCGGCTGCTGGCTGCAGGCAGAAGGTAAGATGGTGTACTAGATACTAAAACAAGGCCCCTCAGGCCATCAGGACACCAACGTATGTCCATGTGGGGTGAAAGAAGAAACAAGTTTAACTTCTCAGATAATTGCCAAGTATAAGATGCCACAAATGGGACCCAGTGACCCTGTTGACGCCGTTGGGAAAGCCACCAGGCCACATGTCTTACCTTTGACACTGGCAAGGCCCAAACACCTTCCCATTTTTCTCTTGGCAAATACTGAACACAGATTCATGGGCTCAGATGCTGTCACCACAGGCAAACATGGCTCTCAGATCAGTCACCGTGGGCAAACAGAAGGATTAACATCACCGACAACTGCAAACACTAGTGAAGGCAAAAGGTCTTACAAACTTGGAAACCGTACTGAAAGACAGACAGAAATGCAGCTGTTTTAAGCTCCCAGCTTCTATTCCTGATGGCAAGGCTCCCTAAACCAACGGTGGCCATATACTTGATCATGCCTCCTGAGGCAGTGTGGGACATTAAACATGGGATAGGTGGTAATTATCCCAGGATGGCCATATCCGTCCACCTCCTGACTCCGAAATAGCTGTAGAGCACCTTCATCCATGATAGGACCCCAGCCTGAGCATGCATTGGCTCCTGTGTGGCTAGCCGGGTCACTATCTTGGCTTCTGCTGGGGTTTGTCACTTCCAGCATGTCTGCAAGGGTCAGGTCAGACCCAAGAAGAGTCTCAGATAAGCTTCTCACTGTTCCCAAGTTCAGAATTGTAAGTAGTTAGCGCAATAAGCTTCCCTGCATTCCTAATTTGCCTCTGAAAATCCCAGAAAAACACACCAATGTGTCTTGAGTCTTCCACACACATGGAAGACTTTCTTTCTACCCAAAGAAAAGCAGTCGGGTCCAGAAAGACTGGTGTTCACGGGCGGAAGATCAAGCGGGAATGCTTCGACAGTCTGAACTCACTGCTGCCCGATACAAAACTCACATGTTACAATTTCCCTGCGACTATCCAATGTGATCATCGCACATAGCTTCATGGCTACAGGGTTCTTGCATCTTTAGAAAACATCAGCTCTTTCTGTTACAATTCTTAGTACAGGACAAAAGCAGAAATAGCCACCTGACTGCCGCTCGGGTCTGTAGTGAGGAGGAGCTTTGACGTTAACTGAATGACCAGCAAGCTGATTGGGAAAACCCAGTTACACAGGAGCAAGGACCTGCCTCGAACCTGAGGCAGCAGGGCAGACACTGGGCTGCTGACTTCTCTCGTGAACCTGCCTAAAAAGGGTGCATCTGCCGTTCTCAGTTGCGGAGTGAGCACCACCAGTTCCCATTTAGCGAGTTCTGTTCACTGCGATACAATTGTCTTAGCTAGAAACGCATACCTCCACTTGTGTAAAACCCACTCAGCCTCAGGAAGAGTCTCCTTCAGGGAGATACAAAGACCATCCTAAGATGGTCACATGATTATGACCATGTAACCTTATACAAACGATGAACTATTTCTGATTGACGATAGGCCTCTGAGCAGTAGCTAGAGGCTACAGCTGTATGTTAATTTTCTTTTACTTCTGAGTGCTGAAAATTCCTGATTGGGGAGGATGAGGCCCAGCCTCAACATTACACTGGGCTACTAGCTCTTCAGAGACTTGATGCATCTGGGCCTTCACTCATGGGAGGAAGGGAGAGGAAGGGAGGGAGGGAAGGAGGGAGAAGAAAGCTGTTATCCAATCCTGATAAGTCTACCATCATTTCATTTTTGGTGAAAATTAAGTAAATTTCAGGACTTTATCGACCATATTAAATTTAAGGATTTTGAGAAAATGCGTTGTCTGTTGAAAAGAAAAACAAAGGCCTACAAATTCGTGTCGAATCTGACTCCCTGAGCTCAGTTTCTGGGATCCACATGGTAAAAGGAAAACCTAGACTTCAACAGGCTGTCCTCTGACCTCGACACATGGGCTGTGGTACACAGGCTTACAAATACGCACACTCAGTAAAAAAGGAGAAAAAAGAAATTCTGAAAAGGTAAAATAGTAGACAGGCATGTAACCAACGGCAAGGGGTGACGACAGAACAGAGACTGGGAAGGGCAAGAAACTGGCAGAACGCCACTCAGCAGCTGCAGGGCCAATGCTTAGAAACCAGAATTTCTCATTTTGTTGTTGTTCGATTGTTTCTCAGTTGTCATAGGTTTGAACTTAACTTATCACTCAGGGTTTCAAAGCCCCGTCCACAGAAGGCCCAGAAACCAAGCAATCTCTATGTCCACTGAGGTGTTCTTTAGATAAGATTAGAGCCCAAGAGCCACACCTGCCACCTTATCTAAGTTCAAGAAGGCAAACTCTGAGGACAAAGGAAGTCACAAGCACACAGAGTCCTACTGTGCTCAGCACTGGCCGGAGTTATTGACTCCCCTTCATTAGACAATTACACATGAAACTGCACAGCTTCCCGGACCATCTGCTACCCCTTTAGACTGTTTCCCTTTTTCAAAAAATGGATTTGTTTAACAAGGGTCAGTCTTTCACGGCAGGGCAGGGAGCCAACATTATCAAACGTATACAGTTGAATCCGGCCACTGAAATTCCCAAGATCTTACCCATGTGTCACTGGCTCCTCCGCATATGGCAGCCATTGAGCAGCAATAGTGCTGAGAGCCAGGGAGGACACCCTGAGAGCTCTAGCAGGCTGCATCCCAAGCATTAGGACTCAAAGGTCACAGCAAGCCATGAGAACCTTGAGCATCCAGGAATAGGAAATGATGGACCTGAGTCAGCTTGGGATTGTCTCACAGAAACCCCAAACTCTCCTCTGTTAGCTTCCTGGAAAAAGTGGACTCTTGTCTACCCTAACAAGACATTCTCATCCACCAAGCTGCCTGGCATTTTACGGAGGACATACTGTGTTCCATTGCCATGGTCTCGCTCAGAGGAACTCTCAAAGGGGAGGAGGGTAAACCCTCTCACATCTGGACAGCACATCTTCAAAATGTAGTACAAGAGAATGTTCCCCAGGAGACATAAATATATTTATGATCCCTAAGTTACAGCTGGGTGAAGCGAGCTAGGGAAAACCTGGACTCCCTTTGTAAACTAAATTGGTTAAATATGTGGTATGGGGGGAGGGGAGAGTAGGAAACGGCACAGAACTCACTCACCACACCTTCTGGAACGTTCCAGGATTGTTTTCTAGAGAAAATGAGTGCAGATGGATCTGAAAAACAGTGAGTTCTAGTTTTACTTTTTAAAGCCAGCCTGGCCTGATTTGTTTTTTCCCAGCTCTATCCAAACCCTCTTTGGGTCTAGAGCTGAAGAGTAAGTACCAAATGTTACGGCAGAGTAAAGTGCTTCTCTCTGCATGGAGGCCATTTCTTCCTGTTTCTCATTTAAGGCACTGGTAATTAATCTGAGCTGTCTTCCTCAGGCACGGAGAAGGCAGGTTCTAAAAT